>JAQIXT010000005.1:0-194510 GCA_034700445.1 Stenotaenia linearis | reverse complement strand
CAGTTAATTAGATTAAAGAAAGATATGGATTGAGACTATCTAGTTACCGATTAATATAAGTGGTTAGTTAACGAGCAAATACTGTACACACGGTGTTTAATCCGAGCATGGAAAATGAATCGGGAGAGAATGTGTGCGATGTAACAAGCTTTAGGTGAGATTGTCACTTGGAATAGAGATTTAATTCCGTCAGAGTTCTCTCGATATTAACGAAACCGCAGAAGGTTGTACCGCTATATAATTTGCTCGATACTCGCTTTACTCACTCACTATAACACTGTAGCCAAAGGGGTGGCTTGGTGAATCTCACTTAATGAAAATCAATAAGGGATGGCGTTGAAAGTGTGCCGTTGCCTTTGAGGCAATATTACATCGGCTGAAGATTTACTTGTGAGGAAACCCTGCAAGTGAACAAGACACATTTACAATGATCTAATTTCGTCGGTGTTTTAACAAGTTTTTTTTTCTTTCTTCTTTTAATATGTGTGTTTACTTATTGTTTTATTTTTAATGAAATTATTAGCGCAAATAGTCGTAATGACAAAGACAATAAAATTAAGGGGAAAATAGAAAAATAAAAAATGATGTGTGCTTAATTAATGCATATGTGATTGCGAGTTCGGCGAGCTCTACATCCATATTGGTGGAGGTGGTTTGTGATGAGAATTCACAATTAGGCCCAGCTCGAGAAATGAAAAAAAAAGCAGGAAAAAGGGGTGGTGGGGAAAAGAAATGGATGTAATAAAGAATTTAAAGTGAAAGGGATTTAGATAATTAAGGGAACTTTTTTGACGTTCATCTTTTTGAAATGATTAGGACAGAGTGAAGGAGTGAGGATGAAGAACTTTTATTCTTGTTTTGGTGCCGCAGAGTAAAGTTGAAAAGATTTTAATTAATTAAAATCCCTTTCACAGGGGATCTAATAAGCTTTTCGAGTTGAGTTTGATGTGTGAGTGTATATTTGTGCTTGGGAGGCAACCAATATGGTTCTTTATTTTTTTCTCACTTCTTTACTCGGTCGTGCCTGGTAATTAAGTCTCCAAGACATGTATTTTCTCGGGCATTCGGCAATCTTTTAAGATGGTGAAATTGGTTCTTGGTCAACATCGAATCAAAATACTCTTCACGATAGTAAAAATGGCTTTTCCAGTGAAATATTTAAAAACCTGCACTCATTAGCTACGCTTAATTAGTCGCACTAATTTTTGTAATTACTCCCCGAATTCGCAGGGAAGCGAGAGGAAAATTCGTTATGATGAGAAAAGGTGGGAGAAAGCGGCGAGTAAAAGCTCCCCGATGTGAAACTTTATTGCAAAGCATTCAATGTTATTAGGAGTGAAAAAGTTAAATTTTAGGTACAGCAATTCGCGAAGAGCTGAATTACTTTGTGCGTGTGTTGTTTGCTCGTTCGATTTGAGCAGTTTTGTTTTGGTCAATAGGAGTTGTTGATTAGAATCAGTGCACTGCTGGTAACTATTGACTAATTTCTCACTGATTAAGGTTTCGGTTTAATGCGAGCGGCGAAAACTTGTTGTCATTAGGAATCAATTTCGGACATGAGGAAAAAAATAGGAAGCAGATGTTAGCATCGACACTTTAGCTTCGTTAAACTGCATGGTGCAACATCATTTCCTAAAGACAAGATACGAGTGGGAGAGAAAAAACTCGAGAGGAAAGGAGTTTTTTTTTTCCTCTTTTTTTTCTCTTTCTTTAGCGTTGATTACTGTGTGAAGAGTCAAAAGGCCCTGCTTTAGAGTAGCTTTTCACACCAGCTGTCCACTACTTGTTAGTGGTGCAGCTCGTTTCTAACTTTTAATTTTTTTTCAAGAGTTTAGTAATGATTTGCTTTTACGAAAAACATGTTTAACTAACTTGGTAATTACAATAAAGAGGATAATTTTTAAAAAACTGTTGCGACTAAAGTCGACTCGAAGTGATTTTGGTCTAAAAATCAATTGTAATTTGATTCAACCATTTTTTTATGTTATTTCACTTCCACGTCTTTTATTTTAAGATCCAAAATTGCATTTTCAACTTTAGTTTTACAAAACAAATTTTCATTTAGAGGATTGGTTGGGAAAGGCATTATTAATTTTGGAATATTGGAATAATCTAAAAATATTTTTGTTTTTGTTCTACGTTTTTCATTAAAATTTGCAGAAAATAAGAAAAAGTTAAAAAGAAAATTGAAAATTGAAAATATTGTATCTTTTAAAAAAATTGCTATATTTAGATATGTTGAGGGAGTACGCACGAACACAATAATTGTGTTCGTGGAGGACGTAACAGAAGTGGTCCAAAAACAAGTAAAATATTATTTAAAAAAATATAAGAACTGTTATAATAGGTGGAAAAATCTGATAAACAAAATCTTGATAAAATTATTAATGTAACGAGCAAAATAATGTATTACATTACAGCTCTCAGATTATCCAGCATTCTGTGTGCAAAAAATTATATGTACCTCAGGATTCTCCGTAGCCTTATCTATATCGCAGCGAAATTTCGCCATGGACGCATATTTCTGCATGCGCCATGCGATACAAAACGCAGCAAGCAATCGCGCGTCATTGCTGCACGACAATTTGCACATGAAGTCGCGTACGAACTTGAACGAGAATTTCAGTTCACGTGGCCATTCTTGCGACGCGCAACAGTTGCATTCTACAATGGTTTGCTTTTATAAAAAATAATTATTAAAACGTCAGATATTAATGGCCATTCTAGCTGCAATTCGAGAAGATCTTATCAAAATCATTCAGGAAAAACAGAAATACAATAGAAGAATCAGGAACAAGAAAACAAAGAGGAGACTTATATTTAGCGGTAAATAAGCTAAAATATACAAGTTTAATATAACCTCACACTAAAAACTCAAACTATAGATTCCAGAGAAGATAAGAAAGGACCCTGAACATTATTTTCAAACATTTAGAATGACCCACAAACGTTTGAAGATTTATTACAAATAGTTGGGCCAGCATTAAAATCACCTGAATTATTTGCGAGAGAACCAAATAAACAATTCCCGCAAGAAAACCGAAAAGGAAATTTACTGAATTTTGCTTTTTGAAGTTGTTGAACGTGAGTATCGATTATAAAATATTTAATATTTCGAACAAACCGCGATTTGTTCGATCTCCAACTTTTGTATTAAACAGGATAAGAGCTTAACGTTAAAGCAAATTGCTTGCTGCTGAAAACCTAATCAGGTTAATATTAATTTTATAATCGATTTGAAATTGAATGCACGAATTATTAGGATTTACTAATATTTACTTGATAATTATTGCAATTGTTCGGGTTTGATTTACCTGTGTTTGCGCCAGTCAATCTGTTGCCGAGCTCTACATTAATAAACGCGTGGGATTACATGTATGTGGGTTGATTTATACTGGCGATTTCTCTAGTGATCAAATACCACATAACATAAATTCCAAATGTACGCAAACTGAAATGAAACCATTGACTACTATACTATCGAGTTACTATTCGATTTATAAACACATTCAAGTATGACTAACTCGGAATTCCTTTGTGAGGTCTCAATCTGACAGCAATTTAAAATCGTCTTCAAAATCTTTAAAGATTTTGAATTGCCTAATGAATAAAGCAGCATTAAAAACGCTTCTGTCGGAATGTGGCGCGACAGAATGTGAAAAATATGACATTCGAATCATACATTCCCTAGAATGACTCTTCGAAACAAATGCTCTGATTGGATTCTGGTTGAAGTGATACCTGGAAAATATGTTTATTATAATATGTGATCAGGTCGCATATTTCAGTGGAGATTTTAATTCTCTAAATGCACGGTTGCGTGCAAATGATTCGGAGCAACTGTTCATTGAAAAGATAATAAGTCACTTTTTTAATGTTGATTTTAATGTCACATCACAGCCTTGCGAGTTAAAAATTGCACCGTTAAAGGTGAAAAGGAGGACGAATGAAATTAATAATGTCTACTTAATTAACGTTTCAATGGCACTTGGTTTAGAGTTATACGAAAAGGAGGTGGATTAAAGCGACAAACTTATTAAATAAGCTTACCATTTTCATTTATTTTGTATGCTCTGCTGAACTTTCTTAATTTGATTACGAGACGTGACTTAAATTATCGGGTCAGCGAGATGAATCAAGCGCAGATCACGACACATCACGCTGGCTTTATCTGGGAGTGTATTGCTAGATTTCCCTTGCACGCGTACTATCGCAGCAAAGACTGATGGTTTGAAGAAGTTCCGTTTACTTCTTATCTTAACTGTTTAAATCTAACGACGGTCTGAGGGGGAACGGCGAGGAGTGAAAGTCGACATCTTCTAAGTCTTTTTGATCACGATAGGAAAAGAATAGAGCTGAGATGTCGTCTGTGTTCTTCTCTTTTTTCTTTTTTATAACTTTCATTTTAGTGGCCACTGTAAAGAATCAAAGTGGTGATGATTAGAGGATTAAGTGTGTTGAAGATTGTAGTTGGTTTAAGGAGCCAGAGATACCTCTTTTGATAGGGTTTAGGATGTTCTTCAGCTGTGAAACGAGGTTACTAAACCTTTAAAATGAGATTTTTAAAAAGGGAGGGAATAAAAAGTGCTGAAACAGCATAATGAGTTGATGATGGTGAGGTTGTAATGTCATTTACTCTTTAATATATTTTAAGGGGGTGGGAAGAGGCTGGGAACATTAAAGGATATCAATACATAGTTAGGAAATAATCAATGTGTTCATATGCACCATTTGTTTACAGAAGGTTTAATTAGCCATGGCCAGATGTTACGGTAAATCATCATTAAACTACATGAAAATGTGTTTCAAACTGATATAGTTGTTTTGGCACACTATTTATCAATCACTCACTTCCTTCGAGGTGAATTGGTATAATGTACATAAACCCTTGCGAGGAAATTAGTTGCGATTTTACATTTTTTTCTGAAGTTCTAATAGTTTTTTTTCCTTTCTTGAGATAGGAGTTTTGTGCCAAATTGAATAAATCTTGGAAAGAAATTTCAAGTTTGACTGAAAATTTTTTTCTTTTTTCTCTCGTTTTAATATATTTTCATATTTACTTTGAAAAGAAAGTTTTCTACTTCTTCTACGCTCAGTGAAGAATACGAAATGTTAGTAAATAAACTTATGAGGGTCTCTTTGCTTTAATTCAAGTTGGAGGACGGAAAATGAGAATAAATTAATGAAATAAAAGATATTATTATTCTTTCTTTTAATTTTCATTTATTTTTATGATTTTAATATTAAGTTTCTAACTACGTCAATCAAGTCTGAATAAATTAAATCTATTTAATAATGAAAATTACATACTTTGTATCTAGCCATTGCGAATCGTACATAAGTTATGTAAATGTGTAAAGTGGAGAAAGGAAAAGCAAATCTGGTTTTAGCTGCTTTGAACTGAGGCGCTTTGATAGTTTAGACCACAGGGAGGTCTTCGTATAAGATAAATTTTACATCTCCGAGGAAATCTTTGTTTCGGTAATTTTTCATGATACAAAGTGTCTATTTTACTGAATTTTGTATAAGTCTTATCTTTATAAAACTCGATCGAAATATTTTTATCTCAAAATCCAAATTTAAAAAAGCAAAAAAGACAGGATTAAGAATAATTTTGAATTTATTTATTGATGTTTGTTGTGGTAAACGAGTCGAAATTGTTATTTCAGACTACAATAACGTATTGATTTTAATGCCGAAGAGGTTGCACATATACTCTAATATTAGCATAAAATACTGCCGTAATTTTGTAGTGGAAAATGAATACTTGTCAGCTAGTTTATACAGCCCAATATCGACATTTTTGAGTTAAGAGTACGTCTAATGTCGTTTATACGACATCTGAATAGTGTTTAAAGTAAAGAACCGATAATTACTACCATAAGAGTACGAGTGTATCGATTTTCAACAGAAGGTATTTTTACTTTCTAATAAAATTTTATCAAAATGTTATCAGAAAATATTTTTTTTAAGTTAGTACCAAGGTTATAATTTAGGTTGATGTATTTTTGGAATCGTCTTTTATTTATTTATTTATTTATTTATATTTTTTGGAAGTATCAATTTTTTATGCGTTGTGGCGAGACTTGTCGTGTATTTTCGGTACGAGTGAATTATTTCCTCCAGCGGAGAAAGTTTGACAAGCGAAGGAACAGGCAAACGTCCACACTTATTGGCAGAAAGATGGAAACAAGATAAAGGGCACTCGCAACATCATTTTGACACAGTTCTCCAGTGTCCGTTCGATAAGTCAGGGCCTAAAAATAATCTGGCGAGTCTCGTTGGAATCCAATTGATCCTGTTGTTCATTCCTTTGACACTAATGTATGGTCGTGTATATTGACCAGAAATGCACACGTGAGAATATATTTTCTTTTTCAATATCGAAGTGGGGAAATAAAATGAATATTCGTTATTTGGTAATGGTTTCGAATTAAATTTTATTTTAAATGTACAAATTGAATGTTTTTTTTAATACAAACAAATTGTTTGAAATTGGCAGATCGATAATGCAAATTGGTTTTATTTTCATTTTCATTTGTTGTTGGTTTATTTTGACTAAAAGTTCGCTGTTGATGATGAACACTTAAAAACTCGGGGCGTCTTTCCCTCTTCTGATTTCGTACCATTTACTAGGGTGGACCTCGTCACCTCTTCATTCTCTCGCAAATGTCTTCTATTTCCTGGTGGATGTGGGCGGGGGCGTTGCGAAGTTCAATTCTTGAATTGCTGTGTGCATGGGTGGATGTCACGTGCGAGGTCAATGCGCTAATTGGAGAGGACTGTTTGAGGTCTCGGACCTGCTTTAGAACTAATGGTGTGTGGATACGTTGTTGAATATTCTCCTTCTTATTTAAAAAAAAAAAAAAAAAAACTCAATCCAATTCAATTTTGTCCTTTTTGTAATATAAAAATAAAAGAACAAAAAAAGAAAAAAACTCACATCATTTTTCATCCATACTTTAACCATGTAAAATATTGGAAGATTGATTTTTTTTTCTCCTTCCATCTCTTCTGTTACTTTCATCCTTTTTTCTTTAGGTTCTTAGAATTTTAGCCTGCTGACAGATAACTCGGCGCCAGTTTTATTGAAAAGCCTTTAATTCCAGTCTTGAACATAGTTTTGTTCGGTAGCTGTGGCGTGCAGTCATTTGTTCTTTTTTTCTGCTTCTTTGGAATTCTTCGTTCTCGCCAATGAGATTTGATATCACTCATCCATCAGGTCAAGGGTGGGAGGAGGAAAGAGAGGGAGGAAAAAGGCTGAGTTTGGCGAGATTAAAAAACATGCAAGAAAAGAGCGTGTTATTGCCTTCACTGACCAAGAGAAAAAGAGTGAGTGTGACAGCACATGTGACATCTGTGTCTGATTGATCTTCCTTTTCAGGGTGTGGTTATAGAAATCTTTCATCTCTCTTTTCTTTTTCGTTTTTTCTCTTTATTTCCCATTATCAAAGGGCACATTTCTCAGATTTTAGAATTCTCAGTTATTTTTTTAAAAGGCGTTATTTCTTTTGTATTTTTTTTCCGATCAATGATGGATAGATTGTAAACACTCGACTGATTTTTTATTTTATGCTTTATTGGGCGCTTTTATATCAAAGGCGCCTAATGTCCGTTTAATTTGATTCGATGAATTGTTGTTAAATTATTACTAACATTTTTGGAATGTTGGTATTTGAGAAATGTTTGTATTTTAGTATGTTATGAGAAATGGCTTTTGTAAATTGTAATAGAAAACTGGGTAGTTGCGCAAAGCCTGTTTTCAGAAAAGATTAAACGATTCAACTAAAGATTCGGGTCACTGGAAGTCACGTTTTCTTGAATTGAAATGCAGATACGTGACGTGTCGAGGTTAGACGTGTCAGGAAACAATAGTTTCGCGTGTCCACTGATTGTTCCAAAAGTCAAAACGTCATCCTACGAGGAAGTCGTCTATATTAGTAAACGAATTCAAGATAAGAGTTTTTATTATAAAAATGAAACGTGGTTTTGATGCTATCTGGGGCCCTTTGATCTGGAAGACTGAATTGGACCTAGTTAGGGCCGGGGCCCTGAGTTAGAGATAATTGGAAGTTACAATCGATTTCGCCCGAAGGTTTGAAATTTATTTCGGTCTTTGGTACTGTTGCCTCGTGGAAAGAATAACCGCAAAAGAATGAGGT
The DNA here is from genome assembly GCA_034700445.1 of Stenotaenia linearis. Classification (NCBI taxonomy): domain Eukaryota; kingdom Metazoa; phylum Arthropoda; class Chilopoda; order Geophilomorpha; family Geophilidae; genus Stenotaenia; species Stenotaenia linearis. The sequence continues at coordinate 186,348 of JAQIXT010000005.1, read as the reverse complement.
AATGATAATAATAATAAAACTTTTCACTTTATTTTCTATTTGAACGCTGGAGGAAATGAGTTGTGGATACGGGCTAATCTCGAATCTCGGTTGTTTTTCTTGTATGTGACTTTTTCTGTTTTTTTGTTGGGTTATGTGGTGTTTTGTTGTTAGAAGCCATATGGCAGTTCTTGTAGGAAAACTCAATGCAGTTTTGGTTTCAATCTTGTCACGTTTCCCAATTTCCTTTCCCATTGAACTTCATAAGGGCTAAGTCTCCCTCTTTTCTCTCCCTTCTCTGGTAAAAAGAAAAAAAAAACTTTTTCTTTGTCGAGCTTTTCATCTCTTCATTCAAATGCTCCATGTTCCACTACTTGGACAACACCATCTCCACACTCAAGTGCGAAGCAAGTGGACTACGTGATCACGTATGGGTTGTTGTTTGGCGTATTCTTTTTACTGTTGAGGCCCAGTTAAGATTTTATTTGTATTCAGCAACATAACAACCACTATTTCTCAGCTTTAAACCTTTCAAAAATCCGAACGTTAGATAAATTCCGAACAAATTTAGCGATTCATCAAACGGCATCGTGTTTCCACCACGAGACGTAAAATTTTTCTTCATTTTAAGTTAATTTGAGTTTTAAAAAAATTGCTTGTGTTTAGAAAAATTTATGTGTTTAGTGACAAATAATAGACTATCTTAAGGACATAAAAAACAAATATAGAGATATTACATCTAGTAAGTAGAAAGTAAATCAACGTAAATGAACAACAGACGAGGTAGTAACCATAACAACAAAGAGAGAAAATCAGCACTTGACAGTTGATGGTGGTAGAAATCCAATCGTAGAAAGATGGTTGCTTTAGTTACGTGCTGAGAAGCCGTTGCTGCGAGATGCTAAGGGCAAAATGACGTGCTTGGTTTTCGTTTTGAAAAGAAAAAGGAAAAAGACGTAAAATTAAAGCTAATTTTATCCATGATTCGAGTTTAGGGTGGAGGTGAAATGTGCGTGAAAAAGAATCATAAAAAAAGAAGTAAAAAAAATATATATATTCTCGCAAGCGATATTGACCCCGCCCTCCTCTTGTACAGATTTTTGCTTGTGCTCGTATATCGTGCGCGACATTCTACCAATTAACGGCCGACTCTCCTTAACACACTTCTCTGGCATATTGCCAATAATTAGTGCAATGGAGGCTGATGCTCCTTCTCTTCTCTTTTCCACCATTCTTGTTTATTGTCTTAGTTATACCTCAACCCGTAATGCAATAAACAAGTGTTGAGATTGCGCTTAGTTTGTTCTAAGACCTCCTACGGTGTGAACAAATTGACCTTTGTTAAATTGAATGTTGAATCAGCTTTTAATATAGCGCGCCTAAATTTGTATGCAAAGGGTTAAAATGTTAGGGAAAATGGTTGCCTTCTAATATTTGTTTATAATGAAGTGCTCGCATTCTATCCGCTTTTAACTGGTCTTATCATATTGAACACTGATAATGAAGTTGTGCGTATTCTTCATCTTCTTAGTATGCTTCCATTTAGGCTTAATTGTCAATGGAAATTAAGGATTTGTCCTCTTTAGCACAACACTCTCTATATTCTCATGCCACTCTCCCATCCCGTTTTCCAATTCTTTGGTGGAAATTGTTGTGCTTTGCTTTTACTGCATCGGATCGAGCAAATTGAAGGCATTAGCGCTTCACAAGTCACATTAATTCTCAATAACAACATTTTAATCCCTTCAGTTCTCTTCGTGTGAGTGCGTATGACAATATTAAACCTCATAATTTGAGCTCAGTGTTGTTGACGAATAGGTAATTTCTTTTTTCTGTCTTTTATTTATTTAGTCTCATATCTGGTTATGGATTTAATATTAATGCAAAAAGTTTAAGAAAAAATAGTATAAAATTAGTTGGAAACGTGACAGCCAAATGGGATTGGTTTTTTTGATCAAATAACAAGTCCTCATTTATTTTTCATTAAGTTTTTTTTATTTACCTTATTTCGTAGTGATATTTAATGCAGATATTTAAAAAATGTAGTTTGCAGTGCGGTGGTGCGCTCCATATTACAAACGTAATTTATTGCGACACTTTAAGTTAGTCATAGCTCGTTTTAACCTCCTGCCGCTTTGATTAAGACGTTAAACCCAAATTCACAACATTTTCTTAGGTTGTACTTTTGTATTTTCAGATCTAGGAATTAGCATTTTGCTTTTATGACGACGGTGGGTGGGCTCTTTTGCATTTTGCTTAATTATACACGTTTAAACAGTTGTGAAACCCGTTCATTAAATGTGTTAATGATAAGCTGCTCACGTGTAGACGTTTTGGGGAGAGAAAAATTCCATTTTTTTTTCATTTTTATTTTTATTTTTATTTTTTTATTATTTTTTTTTTCTGCTTTTTCGTCGCCACATGAAAAACGAAGCTGTCAGCAATTCTCTGATATATTAAATCAAAGTTTTCTGTCCAATATAATATTGGATTTTATTATTAAAAAAATGAAAAATAAAATTGAAGAAGAATTCATGATGTTTGTTTTGAATGAGGTTGGGCGAGGCATTACAATAAGAAAAATGTCAAATTTAATTTATTATCAATTTAGTTTAATATTCAAATGGATCGTTTTTGTTTCTGAAAGGTATTTCGGGTGAACCTGATTCCCGTGTTGTGTTTCCCGGATCAAATTTACTTATTCATCAAACACCAACAGCAGTTAGGGAATGTTGTGACAAACACGAGATTATACTTGTGCTTGGATGGTGCAGCATCATCCATCAGGCTTCAATAAGTGTCAGGATGGAATGTGAACTCGTGTCCGAATGAAAATGTGGTTCTTGTAGTTGGATCAAATTCCAGTTTTAACCACAAGAAGCAATTTGGATGGCATTGGTTTTTTTTTCTTTTTCTTCCTTTTTTTATGTCCCCTCATTTTTCTATATTTTTATTTTTTTAAGTATATCTTGCTTTTTAAGTTAAATGTCTAGGTAATATGCGAATCCATTTGGAATGATTTATTGTCTGTTTGACATTTTGAAGTTTTTACTATAATATGAGGCTTTATGCATTTCCATCCTCGTTTCTTTAAAAGAAAGTAGAGGGTGATTTAAGTTTGATAGGTTAAAATGTTTTAATAGCTGATGTTTAAAAGGGTTTTTGGAAATGTAGTTAGGAATAAAGTGATTGGAATAATATTTTAAACTGTGGTTCAGAAATACCGAAATGTAGTCAATCAAATCATTGATCAGTTTTGGTTTATTTAGTTGCTCACGGCAACTCCAATTTTAACATTAAATTTTAACAGTTTTCATCCGTGATATTTATTAAGCAATAACATTTAAAGATATTACGTAATTGCAAAAAAAAGTTGATTTGGCGGCACTATTGAGTTAATTGTTCAATCGTTCTCTTTAGGTATTGAGTTCTAAGAGTTACTTATTCTTTGTGATAATTTAGGAGATACTAATTAGTTGATAATTAATTAATTGGCCAAGAACTAATAAGGCCAATGGTATGTTTAAAGCTGCAAGCTCCTGCTGATAGGAACTGTATGGTTAGCATTGGAGTGAAGCAGTGCAGCCTCTCTATAGGAAGGACTGAAAAAATCTAAAACGGTTAGGGCAGGAAAGCCCAACTGTCAATTCGACGTTTTTAAAAATTAAAATAACAAATTAATAAAAAACACTTAAAAATGTATGAAATACTGTTAAAAGATCATTTGTTTTACTGTGTTATGTTAATTTACACCTTTTCTATTTTGTATACTGTTGTGGACTCAGTTTGAAACTAATTTTCAATCTGACTCATGTTTTATATGAAAATGAATAGGTTTTAAGTTGTTGTCCACTGAAATATTTTATAATTTCAAATAATTATAATGAATTTAGAAGATTTATGATTTTTTTTTCTTTTTATAATTAACACTGCGAAACCTGATGCATTTGCGCACTAAAACGGCAGTTACAATTTCTTGGCGGTACAATACTCTGTTTTCTTTTCGTTTTGTAGAGAAAAGAAGTGAAGGATTTTGATTAGCACTTTGCCACTCGAGCTGCTTGTAGGTGTGCATTTGCAGTCGTAAGGAAGTCCCTCTCGCGTTGTGTTAAAGCCCTGGCCAGTCATTTTATCCATTAGTGCCCCATGCATCTTGGTAATAAGAGCAGCGACAGAAAAAGCCACGTGGTGTCTTGATGTTGGTGCATCAGGAAACGAGTCAGCCACAAAACTCGCTCCTTTTCCTTCCTTAATTTATATTGCAAGGATTACAACTGAGCATTTTCCACCTCATTGCCTTAATAAAAAGTTTACTAAAGGCTACTTTTTTTGTTTCTATTAAAGTTTAAGATTTTTTTGGAATGGGCTTGTTTATAATCTAACTTGACATACTCTGCAGTTGGTTAAAATAGACTTAGGTTGACGATTACTAAACTTTATTTTTTAGCTGCCAGCTTACCAAAATCAAATTACGCGTCAAAAGATTTAAATTTTCAATTTTGAATTTCATCAGAATTAAGTTAATTGTCAATCGCAGAGAATTTGCGTAAAACATTTATAAATTTTATAAATTATAAATTCCATGTTGATTATAAGTTAGATTTATAATTAACATGAAATTTATTAAATATAGATTTTGTCTTCCACAAATTCTAATATCAATGTGAGTATGTGGCAGTAATCCCAATGTTTGCAATACTAATACTATGGTACTAATATTATAATATTGCAAATTTATATTGTATTGCTCATATGATGGCCTAATGTGACTCTTCAGTGTTTGTGTCATATTGGAGAGATCTATTAAGGATAACTTCTCAGACATATGAAGCTCGAGTGCTGATGCAAAGGTGTAATTAAACAAATTTAATTATTTTCCTTCTATATACTTAAATGCCTGTACGCACTTAGAAACGTAATTAGAAATTTAAAGTATAAATAGGTTAAAATGGATATAAAAATCTAAAGTGCTTAAAAATTAGTCAAATTGTATAAGACGTTATGCACTTTAATTAAGGTGCATGCTATAGTTTAAAATTACAAAGTAATTAAAATAGGCCTTGTGAGGTAGTATAAGCTAATTAATTCAAAACGGTATAAAATAATGAAAAATAATCCAAATAAAATTTTACAATTTTACAAAATTTTATTAAAGATCATCTAATGTAATTCTTCAGAAGGAATCATAAGTATAGCTATAAATATTTTGAATTTTATTGAATGGTTGTGTAAATAGCAACCGAAATTATTCGTGGTATGCACTAATTAGCAGTCCAAATTCAAAAGGCATCATTCGACGTCGTCTTGGCAAAAATACTGTGATCTGCTGTGTTTAGCTTATTATTGTCAGCACTGATTTTAAGTGCCTTTTGGATCAGCCCAGCGTGAAAGAATTAATCAACTGGAATAATGAACGCAAAGTATGATTTATTATGATAAATTTATTTGTTAGGTATTTCTTAAACTTATGAATGTCTTGAATTCATAGATACAAACTTAGCTGAGAAATTGAATTTCAAGTTCTAAAAAAGTCATCATTATTTCAGCTATTCGTTCTGCAATGGAAAAATGCTGATTTTTTTATATACCTTAATTGAGGTTTTCTTTCCTTTAAAAGGAAAGAAAACTTCTTTTGAATCAAGTTTGCCAACAATTCAAAAATGTTTACTTTCGAGCAAATTTTATTTTTGAAGTAAAATAAAGTTACAGTCAAACCTTGTTGTAGCAAAGCTTAAAGGACCAAAAACCTATTCGGTTTACCAAGTTTTTGTTGTAAGCGATCGTTATTCTGTAGCAGGATTTGACTACTAAATAAAATAAAAAATTTGTGGCTTAAAACACAAATTTCAATAGGAAATGATCAAATTCTTGTTAACTTAATAGCTAAAAATGATTTGAAATAAATACTTTATAATCGAATGGAATTGGAATTCTCAAAACTATTGTAACTATTAAGCATGGATCAATTTCTTTCCATTTAACACTATTCAATAGCAGAAGATGTCCATTGTTGAGCAATACTGCAGTATTGTCCATGATAAATTTTAAAGATTTATTTCAAATTTAAAATTGTATCCTGCAACCCAAATTGTACAAGGATGTCCTTACGATGTCACATGCTATTAAAGTCGTTCTGAGGACGAACTTAGGATATCCGATTGATGATGTTTTGTGGAGGCCCTATGTGGACATTCTTAGGATGTCATTTGTAAGACATGGACATTTTCCGGATATTTGAATGTGATGTGAAGATCTTGAGAATGTTTTGTGGATTTCTTGTGCTATCTGGACTGGGAATATACCCTTCTTAAAGAATCAGCTTATTGAGAAGAAGAATGCAAGGGTGACTTATATGTGACTACCAAAACCAGTCGAAGAAAGGAATTAAATTTCAGTTATAAAAAAGCAAAGCTACTAAAAACCTTCATTACATTTTGATACAAGAATGTAGATACTTACTGGACAAATCAAAAATAAAATGTACACAATGATACCCTTTTATACCAAATGTTTCTGGGAATATCCTTTAATTAAAAGTATAAGCTTATACGCATTGGTGGTAATTCCGAGTTGCTGATTCAGGAAAGCCAGTTATATCGATTTCTTCAGATAATTGGGAATCTACAGTCCACTCTATATACTAATAAAATTTATGAAATTCGAACACCTTTAGGAAACAAAAATTACCTGAAAACCACGTTAAAAACTTGGATTTTAACATACCATAATAAAAAGAGAAAATTGACGCATATTGACGCATATGAAATGTGTATGAATTTGGATTTGTAGTCATTGAGTGAGAATAATTGAAAAATCAATGACGTTATTGGATAAGTTATTTACGAAATAAAACAATCTGTTAAAATTGCTTACAGCTGAACCCACTCTTGGAAGTTGTAAAATGATTTAGAGTACTGCTAATAAGTTCGTTGTAGGAATTCTTGCGTTTATCTGGCCCTGTAGTAATTCAATAAGAGTATCGCATACGAGTGTCGTGGCAAGCAGAACATCATACATAATAATTAGTTCACAACTACATTATTGCGACTGGAAGTCAGTTTGTCGAGGTAATTGCTATCATTTACGCAGAACTGCACCAAATGCATTTTAAAATTATATTTTTGCCATATTTTAATTCCGTTCTGACGTAATTCACAGGATAACCGTCCTTAATACTTTCTTTGTGCTAACTAATGAAAAGTGCAGTTTTAAAAAAGTATTAAGGCGCGGCTTTATTTACTTACCATCTTTAGTCACTTTTTAAAAAGAATTTTTTTAATAAAGCCTTTTCTCCACTTTTCTCCTCTCCCGTTTCACATTTTGCTTCTTCATCTATTATGAGTAACTTTCATTAAACTTAACTCTTAAACCTTCTACCTAAACGCTGAATGATGTAAAGGGCTAAAAAGTGTATGGTGAAAACCTTAAATAACAGTGGGCAACTAAGTTCATTAGCCATCCACCCAGCAATTTCTTCTTTTCTTCTCTATTGAATTATGGTGCTCTTGTAATTAAATTAGAAGCGGCCAGTTGAAAGGAGAAAAGGATGAAAATTTATTACACGCGTAGTTTTAACCCTTAAGTCTTGATCCGAGAGAAATAATTTTCTTCTCATTTATTTTAGTATTTATTTTTTCATTCCTTTTTTGTAATTATTCTCTTACAAACGTTCCACACGTAATTCCGTTCTTGACGGCAACTTCTTAGCTTTGTGTGAGATTATTGCGTTGTATGCGGGTTGCCACACTTTCCTGCAATGCGACGCGTCATTTTAGTTTGTCAAACGTCAGAATAGTGGCAAACCAAGGACTAAACGACATGGCATTTAGTAATGGCTTAAAGTGATAAGATCCGAGTTACTTCCTTCCTCTTCACGTGCGATAATGGACTCAACAAAGGACATCTTGCTGTTGAGTAATGAGTTACATCAAATTAGTTTTTTGTTTGGTTAAATAGTTTTTTTCAAAAAAAATTATATTTTAATTACGTGGATGGAAAAACGCAATGCAAGGCAAAGTTAGACCCGATTATTCGGTTTTATTACTTTGCAATTAATCATGCAACGATAAGAAAAGAAAATATCGATCTGTCTGGTATTTTTTTTCCTCTTTTTATTTTTTGATGATAATTGGTATTAAAATTAGAATAGATTTTAATTTTATTATAATTAAATTAGCGAGTGTCGGTGTGCATCAATAAAGTTGCAGCTTGTCCGCCAACAGATAACTTTTATCAACCTATAAACAAGAAATAACACACAAAGGCTGTTTGTAATGTGTTAAAAATTTCAAAGGCAATATTCGTTGGCAAAATATTGAAACAAGACTATAACTGATCGCATAAACAAGGGAAGACCGGTCAATTTAACTCAATTACGCCTCTCTTGTCTATATAATCCAGTACAGTCAACAGATTCGAGCAAATATTTTAGAAGTAAATAAAATGAAAAAATAAAATTAATTTTCGTTATCAAAAATTATATTAAATATACACGTTATTAAATGTTTATTCTTCATTAAGATGACATCGTGTTTCTTCTGGGTGATATAATATGAAATGAAAAGGAGCAAAATAAATAAACTGGCAATTGGTTTTTGAGTTGTTTATGGCACACTAGTCGTCCATCGTGGTTGCCTATATAGTTCTTGTAAGCAATAAATTTTCCCTTATAATCTGGTTTAGATCTGAGATTTTTTCCCCCTTCTATTGTGATGATGCAGGACTTTTCTACGAGTAAGTAACTGCGCTGGGATCTTTCTCATTTATTATTATAACTTTATACGTGTCTTTTTCATTTTACTTTGTGGAATTTCATTATCGACAATTTTTATGTTGCGATTTTTGGTTCATTGCATTTGAAATTCAATCTTCATTTTTACACTTGGTTTGCTCGGAAGATTTTTTGTGCTCCTCATATCTTCGCCATTTGGGTTTCCTCTTTCTTTTGGTTCACGGTTTTTTCTCCCCGCGCTTTCTTCCTCGTCGACTTTGGTAGCAGATATTTGAATAAGGTTTGAACTCTTGAGATTCGTTAATCTACTTAGTTTAAAGCGTACATTTACATGCGAGCAAGATTAGCGCGACTTATTTAAATGCCGAGCTAAGTTAATTTTCATCCGAAATCTTTTTAAAGTTAATTTTAAGAGAAAAAAGTTATTAAATAAAAAAGAGGAAAAATTGGTCTTCTATTTAATATCCAAAAGATAAAAGGTTAAGCCATGAATGAAAAGGGTAGGGATGCAGGAAGATAAGAAAAGGGCGTTGGGAACTGCAGATGGACACCGTAAATTGCTTTTTATTGCCCCAAGTGGTTGTCATGGGGCTGGTGGCTTAAGGCAAACGGGAAATCTTAAATTTCGAGGCGCATGTGTCACCTGCGCATGACGCCTCCTTTTAAAACTTAACGCGCAATAATAATCATTACAAGCGACATAAACAAAAAGGCGTATAAATTTTATTTAACCTTTTACTTAAATTAATTTGGTTAGAAGAAATAAAAAGTTTGGAGGTTTTTTTCTTTTTTCAAACTTCCCATGAGTACAATGGGACGCAACTCGAAATACTCGGGCCTAATGTCGGGCATTCTCAGAGGAGCTTGTTGATGTTGATTGCAGGTTTGATTGCATTTACTCTTGAAAATGATTGCCGCCTGAATTTGATAAGCTCTTGTAGTCTTGTCAGGTTCGGGGACGTTGCAAGACGTGAATCGAGAGGAAGTACCACTTGAAGTTTACAAGATGTTTGCTGATCCAGTATGGGAGGAGTGGAAATGGAGAAAGGAAGCAAGGGTAACTTTATAAGGTCAAAAGGCTCACGTTGGGCGTCTCTTGTTGCCACTAAACGTATCCAGTGAGAGGGGTCAACTGAAGGGGGTCAGAGTATAGCATGTTCAACTCAAACTCCGTTTGATACTGCTGTATTGGTGTAAAAGAAAATGGTGGTCGTTCACATGGGCTGAATGTTTGTGCGAGCACAATTCCCCTGTGGTTATGATTTAATCTACTTAAGAATTGTTTAGTTTCGCTCGAGTTTTTCTTAGAAATTAGAAATTCTCTTCTTGTCTGTGGTTAATTTTAAGAGTAAGAAGACAATTTTTTTTTATCCGAATAATAAAATATTCACAAAAGGCAATTTACAAAAGGTAGCCATTAATGACATGGCATGTAAGGTCTCGTAGTAAGCTGAGTATTGATTTTAGCATATTGAGGGGAGTTTTAGTTCATCAAGAAACATGGTGTGGGCGAGGTAAAGAAAAGATGAGGGGGTAGGCTAGAGGGGAATAGTGTTCCAGTAGTTCGATAACTTGTGATATGAAATTTATTGTGATTACAATGTTGAAACTCTTAATGATAGTGGGCGAGACTTGGTGGATATGGAATGTCAGTATTTGGAGAGGATTAAAAAAAAAAGAAATAGAATAACCTGAATGGCTGCTGAGCACGCTACACGTAAAGATTTGGACGTGGATTGAATGACGTTGGTTGAAGAGGGCATTGGTATTAATCTTAAATTTAATTAGTGTGACATTTGTGGGAAAATTGAAATTGAAATGCCAATTTTTTATTTTTTTATTTTTATTGTATAGAAATTTGATTTAAGGTCGCGCACGAGATTGTATGTGAGTAGTTGGGTAGTTTAGCTCTGTTCTGTTTTATTATTATTTTTTTTTGTAGACAAACAACTTGTTTATGTCATCTAAACTGAGTATACGAGATGGAGTTTCCTGCGTGACAAAGAACCCTCTTTGTAAAAGGCTGTCATGAATCAAATTGATGTGTGTGATTGGAAAAGGAACAGAAGTCTGTAAATGATGTTTTTCAACTCGTACAATGATTGATTTGAAATGACGGGAAGACTGAAAGAGTTTTAAAAAAAAAATTTTTTTTTGAGTTGTGATGAAATGGATATTTTTATCTATCGATAAAGAGTTATCTTTCATCTGGAGGTTTATGTATTAAAAATCAGTATGGTAATGTTTGAAGTGGGAACGGCTCTTTTCCCATTATAAAGGGGAGGGTAAGTATTTGAGTGTTTGGTAGCGTGTGTTTGGTGAACGAGTGTTATGAGGCTGGAATCGTGATCATCAATAAGACACTGAATGGGAGTCCAGGGACTCATCGGATCCTCTGAGCAGTCGATGCGCCATTAAACTTGCATGGCTAAGTAGTAAAAAGCAAGTAAGGCGGTAGCTCTAGCTTTATCCTGCTGTTTTTACTTCTTACCGAGATGAGAAAACGGAAGGGAAAAATGAGGGTAAGGTTATTGGGTGCATTGATGCAGTATTGAGTATAGGTTTTAAGTTGCACTTGATGGTAAGAGTTGTTTCTGGTTTTGTTCCCACGTTTAATTGAATGAGCTTGAGTTTAATGCATTTAACGTAATTGCCTTTTATTAGAAGGGCTTCTATTGGAATGGTTAATAAAATACGAGAGGGAAAGGATTGCAGCGGGTTATAGTTTGAAATTGCGGCGATGGCAATTGACATTGTAAATGCAAACAATAATAGATAATAGGTTTTGTGAATTTAAAGTTTTATTGCTTACTTGAATTAGATAGGAATTTTTGTTTTAAGTATGGGAAATCATTACTACATATCTTATTCACAACTTTTTCCCTTTTGTTTCAAACAAGGCTGAACGTTGATATTTGTTTAAAGGCTTCCTTTCGCATGACTGCAACTCAAAACAAGCGAAAGCATCTTCACTGCATTGCTTAGAAGCAAGGCAAAGAAGGTGAAAACAAGTGTGAACGTGTTCAACAATTCAAGTTAGAAAAGTGAATGTTTTTATAAAACTTTAACATTATATACCTGAATTGTATGACAAATTATATGGTTTTATAATTTTTGTTGACATTTTCGTGAATGTGTTTTTGTAATACGTTACGTAATGATGTAAGATATATATAGCTTACCGAACAATTACGATAATATGATGGCTAGTCTTTAAGTTTGTTTTCTCCAAGCAAAAGCAAAGACTTTCACTACCAAGACATAATCGATTCACAATGCAAGTGTTGCATTATAAACATGCTAATCGACCACACAGACACACAGGATTGCTGTGATATGGTTGCTCGCTGCGCCACATTTGACAACTCAACCATGTTTATAGCCTGTAGATTATGTACCTTCACGTGATCGGCTTATTCATTGCATAAAGTCGATTTTCTTTTGTGAGCTTACCACCCAATATTTTCATAAGATCTATTAAATTATTTAACAACTAGGCAATTTTTGCATTTTGTGTTCGAGATTTTATAGAAATAATAAATAAATTTTATGTGGACAGAATTTATTTTATTATATTTATTTGTTTTTTGAAAGTCGACATATGTGCACGACAATTTGACACACTGTTTGTGGTGTTGGGTCAATCCAAATTGGTATTAAAGTTGAGTTTTGGATCGCGACTACTTCGCTGGGCGTTAGTGCGTGTGACCAATTAACAACATCTGCCAATATTGTCGAGAGCTCCACTGCTGTTTTTAATGCAAGATGTCACAGCAGTTCTTATTAGATTACAGCATTTATGAAAATTTGCTCTCCAACAAGTCGACATTGACTGAAAATGAGACCTCATAACTGTTTTATTACGTCATTTTGCACTTGGCAAGCTTCGCTCTGAATTTTCAACTGAGAACTTTATTTGGGTTCACTAAATTACTTATACATCCGAATAATAATAATAATAATGCTAATTGCTAATAACAACGGCGGCATGCTAAATAAAAGAATAGCAGCTAATTTATTTATCGCGCCCATTTTTTTCTCCTCGGGTGTGAGAAATGGATTAACAAGAACAGGGTGTGGACACTCACTCGGTGATGTGCGTGGATTACGATCGTTTGTCTCACACGCACATGCACCGGAAGAGAACAATTTACGGCACCTGATCTCACCCAAGCAGACATGCAATTATCTCCTGATGGAATTTGATATAACCCCAAGTTATTTGCAGTTATCTAGTTAAAATTAGCGGTTTCCCTCGACAACACTCCCTTTATTTTATTTACTAAGAAAATAGTGAGCAATCGCATCCGCGGCTTATTCGGAAATGTGCTACTTGGCGAGCTAGTGAAGGAGAATGAGGTAGCAAAGATTGTTATCCAAGCTGGTGATGACATGATGGGAGAGAGGCAAAGGCAATCTTAGTGTGGTTCATTAAAACCGAAGCGAGCAGCAGGTGAGTTGTGTAGGTAATAATGATTAAAATGTCCCTCGTCTGATATAATTTAAAGTCGAAGGAAAGGTGTAATTAGTTTTTGACTCGGCGCCAATGTGTGTATTACACAGTTTTTAGAGTAATTATTTAATTAGATGTTCGTTGCCGCCTCGACTTGATAAATTGTGTTTGCCAATGCAAATTAGTTAATCAAAGGGTTAAAAGTGATATTTAAATAATACAATAAAGAAAAGTTTTCTCTTAAATCCGGCGCGAATTGGATTAATGTTGTTTCTCGTTTAAACTTTAACTTGTTGATGAATTTATTGAGTTGCAGTTCGAGTTTGAGTGGATGAATGTACTAAAGCTGGATTTGTAGAATAAGGGATGGAAGAGGGAAGAAAATTTGGAAACGAGTCGAAAAGACGAACAATTTTGATTCATTGCCAAATTTGTTAAATTAGACACGACTTCGTTCAATTACGAATAAATGATGACGTTAATGTAACTTATTACATGTAAAATTTAACAAAAAGTATGAAATTCAAGAAATTCCACCAATGTCAGCTTAAACTTTTAAGGATATTTTGAAATGAATAATTTATCTATGAAGTTGATCACAAAGTTTGATTATTTAATTGGACATCTATAGAGCACAAAGCCTCGTCAAGCTAAATTATAACTTTGATTGAATAATTTCTCTATTTACGATTACGACGAAATGGAATGACCGATAGCTATAAATTGGTCGATGTTACCATGTGTGATAAGAATTGTTGCATAAGTGAAAGAATGTCAACGGTATTTCTGGTTTGAGTTTGAGAGCTCTGAAATGTAAACTCGTGGTCAATCGGACGTGTCGTTAACCATTTGTAGAATGTTCGAGTGTTAAGGTGTGGCTTTGCTGCAAGGCATTGAATTTGATTGCGTGTTGATACTTCAAATATTATAGCATTTTTAAAGTAAACAGTGTTACGCTTAAAGTATACTGGAATTACAGATTGGGGGATTATAAAATGAGTGTTACAGATTTTGCACGCAATGTTGGTGTTTACTTTTAATTTAAAGGTTAAGTTCTAGGAAAATAATGAAAAACAGTATGGAGTCTTTTTATGACAATCGAGCTGCGTTGTTGTAACCTAATATCTGAGTTTACTTACAGGTGCTAGTACAGGGGATTTATTTTGTTTTACGATTTTGGATTCAGTAACCGTTGAGTGCTTTTTCTTTTTTCCCATCTTCCATAGGTTGCCTGGTAACTGAACTGTCCATGAGGACTCATAACAAGTTATTATTTTTTTGAAAGACTGTGACATGTTGTTTTCGAGGTGATCGGAAGTAGAGAAAGTGCGGCATTGCACTTTTACTTAAAGGTCTTGTAGATATTTAATTAAAAAAGGGAAAAAAACCAATTTAAGTCTGAAATGAAATATCACGATTACCGTGAATTAATGAGAGAATTCATACGAACGTATGTTATATTTAAATTAAAGGTTTTGGGTGAATAATTAATCAGTCTGCTTTTCCTTTCATTGTTGCTACATGAGTTCAAAATAATTAATAAATGTGAAAATTAAGCCCACGGGCCCACGATATTACATTGCAACCAAACTTAGAGCGTGAAATGAAGAATTGCAATTGGTTGCTTAGTTGAAAGATGCGAGGGAAATTCTAAGGGTAGAAATATTCACATTGCATACCAATTGGGAAACAAAATTCAACAAATTCCGCACGTACTCCATTCACAATGGACCAAAATAAATGAAGGTAGAGAGAGAAGCAAATTGTGTAGCTTCTGGTAATAAATAGGCCTATTTATTGTCTTCGGTCCCATTTTGTCCAACGCAGTCGATTCTTTAGCATCCAAAACAAGCAACAAGCTCAATTATTCTTTTTCCCTCGAAATACGTCATTTATCACAGATCGAGTGACAACAACACGAGTTAAGTGTTTTTCTAAACTAATAGCCGAACGTCGATGGTGGCACAAACTGACAGACAGAAAAAACGAAAGATCAATGTAATTAAATATTTTTAAAAAAATTGTTTACCAATTTACACAGTATCTAAACAGAAATGATGACCGTAATAATAATTATATCTTAAGCGCACACATTGTGCAGAAGGAAGGAATGAGAGCGAATACGAGCAGACTGTTTCGTATATAATATCATCGCACCTCGTTTTGCCCACAGATAGCAAATGCTACAATTTATGTGTAACTAACATTCTGTTCCCTTCTTATCAGGCAACTTGTTAAAAGGTCTCGGGGGGAAATACAGCACGCAACCGAAGTCTAATTTCAATAAAACCTTTTATATTTTCAAAGATGAAGAATGTGTTTAAAAATTACAACTCGCGATTTAACGTCACTGTAATACTTTTAAGAAATGAAAATATTGACGAATCCACGACTGCTTTAACGCAGCTAGACGCACGAGTATCGAGTTTTATAAATTTATTTAGAATAAATTGTTTAGTGCATGTTGTAATTTTATTTTTACTGTATTTTTAGCCAAAGGCGCTGTACATTATGAAATGATAAATGGAGTGTCGTTTAGTTTCATGTAAATTGAGTAAATCTAAGGTAAACGAAATTTGTTTTATTTCCCACAGGTATTCAAATGTAATTTATACCTTTTACAAATTTGCGGTGGTTTTTGATATTATTTTAAGTTAAAAATTATAATTTCAAATTGATGTAAACTAATCTTTTTCCTCTGCGCGTCTTCAACTAATCTATCTGCGCATTACATCATGTCAAGCTGAGAAAAGTCACAACGTCGAATTTAAAGTAAAAAATACCAAATGTCGTAGGAAATGTCTGTTTTTGTTGGTACTTGATCAACAGGTTACAAAGAATCGCGATCAATGCATCTTAGAATCTGTCGAATCAACACATTTCTAGGGTTTGTTATTGAACGTCGGATTATGGCAATCAAATTGAAGTTTTAAGGGAAACTTTTGGTTTGAGAATATTTATTTTCCTTTCAAACAATTTCATTCATTGCATAATTTATCTTAAAGTAGTTTGTTTTGCTGACTTGTACCCACGAGCATTTATTATTCCACTTTATTTCTTTATTTATATGTGTATGTGTATTTTGAATATTTATAACGGTATTCAAAGCTTTTTTTTTGAATATAAAGGCAAACTACAAGTCAGTCTTTCTATGCACGTTGCTCATAGAAAATTTATTGAAAAATTTTCCATTTTTCCAGCCACTTTAAAACTGAGCTTTAAAAGTTGGGCTGTAAAGTTGTTGCATTGTGTATTCAGCAATATTTGAAGTGGGAGTGGTGTGTATTGAGACTATCAGGCGGCTACATCCACCGCCTCCCAAATGACAGGAGGCCGAGTCCTAACCCAAACGCTTATCGCTCGTTGTGGCCGCATGGGGGGCAGCGAGTATATGGCAGATGCCTTATCTTTTGCGCCTGCGCGTTGGAGCGGGATCTCGGTTGGGGGGAAATGATAGAAGTAAAATGGGGAGAGGAGGGTGCGGGTGCGATTTACCTATTTGGTATGCAAGGCCAATTGAAGATATATAATTTAATTTGAATTTCAACGATAGCGTGTCTAGGGAATAACGATCTGCGATTTCAGTTCAGCCAAGATAGTGCGCAAATATGAAGCGATTTTCTTCAAAGGTTAGAAATTTTAATGAAGTTCGTTTTGGTTTTATTTTTAGAATTTTATTAAAAGGATATACGTATATAAAAAAAATTTAAATTTTTTAATGTCATTGTATTTGAATTATTATGCATTTATGAAAATATTTGTGTGGTTAGCTTAAATTTATAAAAGTCGTTTTAAAATGTTAAATTAGTTTAATTTGTCATATGTGAGTTGTTAATGAGATTAATTAGTTATAAAAATCAAATTTGGAAATCATGCAGATTTGATTACGTAATTAGCTTTAATTATTTTTGTTTGCAAATTGAGTTGTTTTGACAACTACAGTTTTTGAAGAAAACGATAAAATGTTCAGTAGCCGGTTTTATTGATATGCGTAAAATAACGCAGTTTCGTGACCATAAATTACCATTAATTTTCTAGCAAAATAGCATAGGTGAGTCAGGAGAAGTCTTATTAACTTTAAAATTTAGACGATAAATTAGTTAATGAGGCTTCGTTCGGGGAGTGTGTTTTATCGAATGCGTTCTGTGGCACAAACAAAAAACAAGTGAAGTTTTTAATAACCATTAAAAAACACAATCTCGATTCAATTTAAAAAGTTTTGTAATTTTATTTTCGGGTTAGGAAGGAAATAGATGAGGGAGATAAAATGTTACTTGTGTGAAAAAAAATTCTTTTGAAACTTTGTAGAAAGGTTGTTAATGACTTGGGACAGATGCGAGCAATGTAAAGTAGAATTTGCTAGTGAAATAGTTGCACGTGCATGTCCTCAGCCCGCTTGCCTGCTTCCCTGCGGCTGCGTACGTGAGCTGAGTATTGA
The DNA here is from genome assembly GCA_034700445.1 of Stenotaenia linearis. Lineage (NCBI taxonomy): Eukaryota > Metazoa > Arthropoda > Chilopoda > Geophilomorpha > Geophilidae > Stenotaenia > Stenotaenia linearis. Next base: position 168,747 of record JAQIXT010000005.1, on the reverse strand, counting down.
CCCGAGTTTCAGGGGTCTGTACATTGCGATACCACCATGCAATGTCACCCCTGAAGATTCCATTGGTCTGTGCTGCCAATTGCCATTCACTCGATAAGCCTAGCAGAGTGCAAGACTGGCAGCAGCATGAGACCTGAAAGTGCGAAATGGCAGCCAAAGGGGATCAATCCGAGACCTTAAAAATTTATTGTGAATTTAATTTAGAAGTTGCCAGTGCGAGATAACGTGAGAGACGCGTACATTTTGGGAATGTTGACAAGCGAGTTTTTTTTTTGTTTTTTTTTCTTCGCCCAAAATAATAAAAAGAAGAAACTTAGAAAAAAAAGTCTTTTAAATTGTCAAGAAAGGGCTGATTAGGTTTGGTTTCCTGCCAAACAGAAACGAATGTTTTCTCTTGTTTCATCTTCCCAGAGGAATTTGACTTTTTGTGCACTTTTTTTTGCCTTTTTTCTTCAATGAGAGTGCTTTGGGGTCTCCAATCCACCTGCTAGAATTGATTCTCAAACTGGCGTCTTTTTCTTTTTACCTTATCTTGGTCTGCCAGTTTGGTGAATCAGGTGGCAATTGCAGGAAGAAATAAAAAAGGCTCGTGTTAATTTGCATAGGCGATTTCCTAACTTATTGATGTTTTTTTTTACTATCCTAGGAGAGAATTAGGGGGCGGAGGATGTGATCACTCACCATTGGGCGAGGGCGAGAAAAGGAAAGGAAAAGGAGGGGCGAGGTTGTAGATCGAGTGGAAATTGGCTGTCCAACCTCCCACATGAGGACAGAAATGAATCACGGTTGACAAGATGGAAAAGGAAAAAGGAAGGGGTGTTTACAAAATGAAATATCTTCAATACAAATATCTGAGAGAAGAAAGGTAGGCAATCACTCGGGTTTAAGGGGATGCCATAATAGGAAATTCATCTTTTCAGAAATATTGGGAAAGAAATTTGCGAGGGATTTCAAGATGTGAAAGAGGAAAGTTGGATTTTAGAAATGGCAATTGGATGAACGGTTTAAACAGCGCTCGTGTAATTACTTCTGTATCTTTGTTTTATTATTTATCGTCCGGGTTTATTTCGAAATTTAAAGTTGGATTTTAATACACACATGTGACATTCACATGGATGTTGTGCACGTGCGGTTATGGTAAAAGAACCAAATAATAGGTGAAGACAAAGGAATGCTTATGCAAGAAGTTATGTGACACAAATACCGATCGCCAGTCAAGTCGTTTGAAAGCAAGCAACTTATTTTTGTACAGCTAAATTCCAAGAGCCGGTACTGCGAGGCATTGCTAAGAGATTTTTTTATTTCTAAACGCGGAGCAACGAAGCGCAATTCTTTAACCTCAATTGATCTAAAAGAGATGGTTTGAAACACTAAAAAGTAAAGGGAAGTTGATCTTTAATACTGAAATCTATTTGGTTGAATAATAATATTGAGTTTCAGGAGTTGTAAAGCGTAATTAGTGGTCTTTTGTTCAGTCTGATATGTAGTAATGGAGTTCCGAATTGCCGGTATTCTTCTTTTTAAAGACCATTATGCGTAATTTATAAGTCAATTCAGCACAAGCATATATTCAGTGTAGAATCCAGTTTTAAATGGATTTGGACCAGTTTCCTACAATGTTTGCCGAGCGATAGGACAAAGAATGAAGAAATGTTGTCACGCAGTTAGCCTTTTAATTTGTTTGCCACTGTCTCTGTAAAGTGGATGAAAGAAGATAGTAGGTAAGTTGTGCACATGCGCCGAGACAATAGACTTGACACCCCTCCCACCTCCGCTTCATCCATCGGCTCATAAAGTGAGCAGTTGGTGGCGCTGGCGGGCAATTGTTCCTGAGCAAAAGCAGCCATGTTTGGCTGGCTGCCAAAACGATAAGATTGATCAGTTTGCCTCTCCTCCCTTCCCATCCCCCTTTTACCTCTCTCTTTTTTCTTTTTCTCGCTCTTTTTTTCCTTTTCCCTCACACTTCTTTTTCTGTTCTCCCCCAATCAGGGAACAGTCTCACTCTTCTTAGTGTGATTATTTACATACGGTTTTCCACTGGCTGCATTTGAGTTCTCAATAGTCCCAGTCTCGCCTCAAATCCTACCATTAAGAGAAAAGCGATAGAACGAAGCCAATTTTAAGGATGGGAAAATGACAAGATGGCAAGTTTGTCGTGTGTGATTGATTTAGGAATTTGCAACTTTTGCTTCTCCGCCGTCAATTTCTTTATTTGTGTTTTGGACCCTCACGGTAACCTTTAAGAATCAAAGTGAATGCAGGAAAATTTCTTGCGGTTCTCGAGTTCATTTACTGTGGCATACTGTCACAAGTCATTAGCTCGGCTTAACGAGCTCGAGTTGTTGGCTAGCATTGGGGAAGGGATGGCATGAGAATAGTAAGCAATTAGCTGACGGGAAGGAAGAGTAAATCTAGGTGATAAACTGACCTCTGGTCAAAGACCTCGCTGAATTCATGAATGGTGAAGCGAATGTCGCTGATCAGACCTGTGGATGGATGGACGCCTTGTTAAATAAGCGAGCTTTTGTAGGGTTTACACGAGAATAAAGGCAACATTCGATGTAATGGTTCTTCGAGTCATTAGAGAAGAAGAATAAACATGTAATTTATTCTGGAAAATCAATAGGTAGTCGAGTTTTATTGTCTCGGTAAAAAGAAAAAAATCGAAGGTAAAACAAATACGAAGTGAAGGTTTAACGTGAGCAGGAAATCAATTTTAAAGATACCGTATTATTATTATATTAAAAATTGATTTTAGAATTTTGCGCGCTTGTTACTGTTCGATTTATTTTCAAGAAGGGCTTGTCTTTTTGTCTCACGCATGCGTGCGTCGTGCTCGTGACTTGAATGTTGGCTAGGGCGCTGTAGTCATTCATTCTCTGTAATCTTACAAGTCTACACGAGGTGATGAACGAATTAGTCGTTTTTACTTTAGAGAATCGTGATTGGGCTGTGTAGGATGTTATTTGTAGTTTGTGCATGTTTGAATGTCTTTGCACTTAGGTAAAGGCGGAGTTTTTTACCCGTTATTACCAATTTATTGTAATGCAATGCACATGATGTGTAATTGATGGTTTTAGTGGAATTATAAAAAAAAAATAAAGAGTTAAATGGATTTAAAAATAAAGTAAGATAAATTTGCTTTATGTGTGAACCTAAACATGCAAATGAGAGGATTATGAGTTGTTTTTTTAATCGATTGATTTCTTTAAAAATATAAAGCTTGGCTTTAAACAATGGGAGAACAAAGTTTGGGGAGATTTTATAAAATGTGATTATTTTTTTTCGAGCCTGAAAATAATTGTTTTATAAATAATTGTGAAATTGAAATGGGAATATAGTTGTAGGGAAATAACCTTGAAGATTTAAAGTAAAGGTGGGAAGGGTGTTGAAAAGACGGCGAGTGAAATCAAATTCCTGGCAAGCAGCTAGAATTTGATTAAAGGGCTTTTAACGCAATTAATTGTTTCGGAATTGTGTTTTCTGGTTAGTGCGATGCTTGCAATGCTTCTAACTTCTCATGATGATTTGAAAAGGTGCTGTTGATACAATGAAATTAAAAAAACCTCGATTTGGGCCACTTATCACTTACTCATGTCGCTTTGAAGAGTCATATTAAATTTTTTCTCATATGTCGAGGGGAAAAAATCTAGGTATGGCTGTTGAGGGAATTTAAGAGCAGATGCCTCAATCGACATCTTCATTCAAATTGGATCATTAATTATTGGAGTGTGAAAAGTAATTATTGGTTGGCTTTTCAAACGATCCACACGTTTTTTATCAGGATAATTAAAATTATTTTTTTGTCGGCGCGATTGCATGAATGTTCCACTAAGTTACAAATTATTTTTAGGACTGTTTGAAATTGAATGACGCTACGTCGAGAATTCTCGTATCAATTTTGAGTTAAACTAATTTAATAAGTGGAATTCCGGGTTGAAGGCAATAAAAGTTCAGTGTTTAAAATGAAAATTTAATGTCGTAGCTTTTTTCAATGCTTTTTGTGAGACACTTTGTACACGTGTCACATGATAGGGTTGAAATGTGTCAAGAATACGTGATTAATTGGCACGGAGGGGTTGCGAACGAACATGTCAGGATTCAGTATTTTTGTTTTTTATTAGTGCAGATGTACACGTATACGCTGAAAATAAACCGGAAAAATTTTAGCAACAAGTTCAGGATTTCCTGCTGTGTGCTGGGTCATTAAGTTATTGAGTCTCTGACAGCTCTCGTGACATATCTCATGAATAATTAAAAAAATAGAAAAAAAGAAAAAAATGTTAAAAACTTTACCCATTTGCACCTAATGGCTTTCAACGTTTTGTTAAAAGTTGCAACTCAATTAGCAAAACTAGATTAAATCTTAAGAGTATTAAAAATATTTATTGACTTTTTCAAGTCAATAAAATTGATCGCTCTTTACCATTACTTTTATTATGTAATAAACAATTGTTGCGTAGTTCGTCATTAAGTGAAATCCGTGTTTTGGTTCTTTCTATCGGGAAATTACAGCGCCAACATTGCGCACTGAGTGTATGTGCTATTGAATTGGCGGATTGAAGTGATGTACTAAGTGGTTTGTCCACTTTAATAGTGTGAAAAAGAGATAGAAAAATAGGAGCAATAGCCATTTTGCTTGCTGGAATTAAATCGACTTGAAATGACGTGATTTTTTCGGTTACTTATGACGCCGAAAACATTAATTTTCTTGTTAAAAAGAAATGTAAATATTGTAACACTAATATTTAGATAAATAATGTATTTATACAAATCTGATGTAGCGAAGAACTTTAAAGGTTGTTTTAGAATTTAAATACGGATTATTTATTCTTTTTACAAAAATTAAAGAGTCTTGCAAGGCAGTGCAAGGCAGTGCAAGGCAGTGAAGTGTGATCACGAACGGAGTGGACACTTGGAGCAGGATAGTTTAAGAAGTATGGTATTGAATTAGTTTTTTTTTTTTTATTTTATTACGGGAATAGATTTCGAGAGACTGCTTTTACGCAGTGACAGTAGAGGGGTTCTTTAAGCTTTACGGCACCGCCCATAAAGCTCAAATCCAAGTTTAAAGTTGGACCACGTGAGATTTCTAGAATGTACATTAAATCAGGGATGAAGGGGGGAATAATGAACAAGTTGGTTGATGAAGATGCCGTTTTTATGCGAAAAGTTTTAATTTATTCACTATTGAGTGGTGTTTTTATTTTTCAAAGTTTCTGAGGTTAATTTTAAAAGGCGATTTCGGGTTTTTTATTTGACTAATGTAGTTAATAGGCTGTGGAAAGAGAGGTTAGAGTTGTTACCACAGAAGGGACTAAGCCTCTAATAGATCTTAGTGGCAGCCGAGATTTCTCTGGCTTTGCCCTCGAGACCAATAAACGTTGAAAATGTTTTGGTCGGGGAATGAAAAATAACCTTGTTTTGACTAGGTGTTTTATTGCTAAGCTTTGTTGTTAAAATTATACAAACAAAAGATGTTATTCGCTAGCCACCTTTTTCATTTCTTTCTTTTTTGGGTCTGGAATGAAAGAGGATTATGTATTTTAAGCTAAAAATTAATTTTATTTACTATTTACCGAAACACGATGAATTGAACTTTTGTTTACATCGTTGAAAAGACATCTGTTACCCCTGGTATCAGGGGCAAAAAGGATCTTCGCTTCGGAAATTGTATTTATTTGTTCAGTTTGTTTTGTTTGGAAACACGTTTTTTTGAAAAAGAGAAGTAAATTTCAATAAATATTTTTATACAGTTACTGTTTTGCACAAACACTTGAGTAAAGGGTAAGGGGAAAGACTTGTGGAGAGATTTATTGCAAGAAAATGAGCGTTTTTGTTCGGAGATATTCAAAATAGGTTATCAGATTTAATGGAAAATAAATATTTATGCAGTGAAATGACTTTTAAAAATTATTTAATATACTGTATGAATGATGTAAAAAAAATTTAAAGTTTTCCAGTTCGTATACGAACCGGAAGATTGACAGGTTTTACGACGGCAATGCTGTGAGTAAAAAAATCTCTCATTAATTTAATTTTTTTAAAAGTTCGTTAAATGGTTGAAAATTGTTATAAATTCCGTAAATAATTAGCTGCACGACGTTGTTTGCAAATAGTTTCTGGTAGGTATTTGTCAGTTTTAATTAAAGTTGGCATCACTGACGTTGAGTAATGACGCTGTAAATGTGCAAATCATAGCTAGGTAGTCATAAGAGAGAATGAGCACAGGTTTATCCTTGTGTGCACGGTTTGCTCACACAGAGAGCAAAGCAAACGATCTAGCAAATCCCAGTTTCATTGTGTTTCAGCCGTTTCACAGTAACATTGGGAATTAGTGAATATTCTTCCAACTGGCTGAGCTGAGAAGTTAAATTCTTTGATGAGGTGATATCATTATCTTTCCTCAACTTATTTCTGCCTGCACCTTGTAATCAAGTGTCTTAAGTACAAACGAGGCCAGTAGGTTTCAAAATTACTTCACGTGCACTAAAACAGCTTCTTTTCTTTTAATGGTACGAATTAATGGTTTATCTGGCAAGATACCGTACAGTGTGCAGCTTGCAACATGTGCAGTCCTTCCATATGTCATTTTTATTTTCAGAGGGTTATGAGCCGAGAGAAAAGAAGATGGAGAAACGAATCTGTCAGAGATAATATCATTTATCACGGGCACCACCTGCTTTTCTGAATGACACCTTTCTCTGGTTCGAGCGTGAGGATGACTCGTGCGTTGTGGGTAACGCACGCATTCCTTAATACGTCAATTCTAGTCGTAAATGAGATAATGGATTATTTTTCTCCTTTTTTTATGCATTGGTTGACATTTTTCCTAATGGAGGTAATCGGACTGAATAGAGAAGTAATCAAGGTTAGATTTTTTTGGGGTTTGTTGGGAATGAAGTTGGGTTTAGTAGATATCAAAGTAGTTTTCTAGCTTATCCTATCGAATAAAGTATTGCGACAAAGCTACATTTAGCCGAGGGAAAATGCGTTTTCGGATCATTAATTCTCTACAGACTGCGGGATGCACCTCATTGCACTTTCAAAGGGAAAAGAAGGAAAAAAATTTGCTTTTCTTGCAGATGTTGGTAAAAGCTGAAAAGCATACACGTTTTACAAATGTGTATTTAGTTATGTGGAAGGCATTACGCAGCCCAGATTTTTCTTAATGTATAATGGCGTGCTCGGATGATTCAATTGTGGGGAAAAAATATTGACCTGATTTGCTTTTTAAATTACTTTGCTTATCACGAGACTGAAAAATAAATTTTAAAAAGAATTATTTTAATTAAATAATGGCACTGGGAATTGCTTTTAAGTTGGATTTGGTGTCATAAATCAGTCGGCTTGCATGGAAATAACAAAAATCGCGCCTTCACAACCTAATTTGCATGTCATTGTTGTATTATAAATTGTTTTGTTTATTTTGCGCCAAATCGATTTTAATTGTTGCTTAAATATTTATTACTTGTAAAATTTAATAGGATTTCGCAGCGAGATCTTTCAATTTCCTTTGATTCTTTGCAAATATTCCATTTTAAATGAAATATTTGAAAACATGGTGGAGGGAAGGTGGTGCTGGAAAGCACCGCCCGACAAGCTGTGGTTGGGCTGCCCTGCGAAGCATCTTTTGCCGATAATCAATAGGGCGAAATCTTTTTCTTTTCCTTTGCTTATGGGGAAATGGTGGCGCGTATTCTTACGGTTTTTAATCATCCGAGGAGTAGGAAATAGATTATTAAAAAATATTCTAGCATCTAGTCTGCATGGCGTGCTACCAATATCGTTCAATGCAATTTTTTTTAATCAAATTTTTCAATTTTTTTTCTCAAATTTTATAATTAAGTTGTGAATAAAAGAAAATTTTAATGAAATTATTTTAAAGTGACGATGAAACAAACCCATAATCAGTTCTCGTGGTCGAATGAATAATTTAGGTTAGGGTAAACAGAAAGTAAGTTTTTTTTTCTCTCACTGTGTTTCTTTTGCGACTTTAATTGCTTTAGTTTACCGCTTCTTTGGAACTGCATAAATTAGTAATTGAAAATGTCGTTTTATCAATGTGGTCTCTGTCGGAAATCTATAGAAATTTCTTGAGGCAAAGGGTGGGTTTTCATCTTTTCTCATTTGCTGAAATTGGAGTGTTTCTGTACTTCAAAAGATTATCTCTTTAACTGACAAACTTCGGGATGAAATTTTTGCCAATAAGCAGAAAAGGAATTCATTATTTCATTTTTATTTTCCAAGGAAGGGAAAACAGTCATTAAAAAAAGTTTGGAAACTTATTTTGCTATTAACCTCGAAAAGGGAGGAGATTTAATGCCATTTGAAGAATAAATTACCTGTCAATGCCTGAAATTAAGGTTGCCTGTAGTAAAGGATTAAAATCGGCTTAGCACTTGTTGTCTTGCATTTGTAATCATCAATTATAATGTGATGATGCTTTTTCCAAGAATATGGCTCATTTAAATTTCGCTTTGGTACTATTTATCTATCAGTTACGACATTTTGACGAGAATTTGAAGCATTTCACGGCTGACATTTGACTTTTAAACATCTTTGTTGTTGAATAGCTCTGAATGATTTAGTATCAGATGAGGTTCGAGATAGACGTTTTAATCGTTCGCTTGGAGTTTTAACTAACCCCATCTGTGTTGAATCATTATCACGTTTTAAAGCTTAAGAGGTCAAGAGAACTAATTATTGCTTAAAAAGTTGGATTAAAATTATTAACCTTTAATCTTAACTTAATTACAACGTACAGAGATAACTGGAGTGAATGGTCTGTGTTATTGGTGCGGTTCATCAAGTACAAGCTTGACAAACTGACCAATTCGTTTCTTATTTTAGATTTATTTACTCAAATTGAGGGAATAGAAAAATCGACGAGTAAACACTGGAAAAGCAAATCAATTTTTAATGCTGGTTGTCCTGCAAATAGAATTCGAATCGACTAAAGTAGTAGAAAGATGAACCTGAAGATGGCAAAGCATGAGTATAAAAATAAGGAAAATATTGTGACTTTACGAGATATCATAAATGAATCAGCTAACTGAATTCTATATAGGGAAAGTTTACTCGCGACATAGATTTCTTAAATTTAAATACTGTAAATAGAATTTTAATTTTCTTTTGATATTAACTTGCTTTTAATCATACGGCAGACGCAAGACACGACTAGTGCAGTCAAACCTTTGAATTTGTTATTCAATTTAATTTTAATAGCTTGAAATTTCAAGTAAAACTTGACCGGAAGACGTTTAACTTTTAAAGGCGTGTAAATATATCATTGACTCTTAATTATTAAAGGTATTGCTAGAGGGAATATAAATAACATTTGTAGTAATTAAAGCGATCTACATTTTTAATTAGGTTTATTATTTTATCCCCCAGCTATTTTGTTTCTTTGAAAAAAACTTGTGCGCGAAAAATCTTGGGGTCGTAAAATACTGTATACTCAGCTAATTATTTGCTTAAGGAAATCTAGGAAATGTGATTTAAGTAAGTGCTTGAAGAACCATTAAAGAATTGAAGCCATGTGCTTTCTTTTTGTTTTGATGGGCTTAATGGAAAAACAATTGAATTTGGAGCTTGTGAAGGTGAAGGTTGGTTGATTAAAGCTTTAGTAAACAAGACAGAAAAGAAAAGCATTTTCTTCTGTCAGTAGCATTTGTTTAAATTTAAAGTTATTTAACTGGTTTGAAAAAATTTTAAATTAAATTTATGCAAAAAAAATTTTTTGGATGAAAAAAAGTAATTAATTTTGGAGTTAAATTTTATACATTTTTTTATTTATTTCTTTCTTTTAGTTTTTATTTTTTAGGGTGATGTAAATACAGGATTTTAAAACAACAAGAGCTCAGTAGAGTTGATGAATTAAAATTAGTCATTAAACATGCCATCCTTTTAATTAGAAAAAGACAAGATGCTAGTCCCACCCTTCGTAAAACTTTACAACGAGTCAAAAGACATGCCATAGGCTCTGTGTTGCGCATGCGTTGTTGCAAGTCAGAGAAAGATGTGCGCATAAGCATCCTAAAACACACTTGAGACCTTAATGACTTTAATTAGGAAAAGAGTCATTTGAAAGCTCAAAATACTTAGACACAGCAGTGAACGTATGAATGTGATACATTTTTTAAATATTTATGATGCTCATTTTAATTATTGTTTTTTACCTTTGAGTAATAAAAGTAAAGATGATTTCGAAGAAATATGCATTGTCTTGAGTATTGGGAAAAGAATAATAATAAAATTAGTAATACTTAATACATTTATAATTATAACGTGTAATTATTATTATTTTAAAAATTTAATTATAATTACATTAAAATTGGAAAAAATTTGTGTGAAAAACAAAATTAGATTTCAGTTTCAAACTCTGAAATTGAAACTCGACAGAAATTTTGACAATAATGGACAAATTGCACATTCCCACGACAGATTAACAAATATATTTGCTTATGCAGAACTTTATTTTTGTTTAAATTGGCACTTCTAACATTATCTACATTGCAGAATTTTCTGTTATATTAGAAAATTCCGCAATGTAAGAGGTGATTCTGCTAGTTTTGTAAAAATTGATGGACTTTAATTTCGTTTAAGATTAATATAATTAATTTTTTTTCTCTATTCTACCACGAACAAAGCGATTGACTGGAATTTCAATGGATTTTTTTTATTTGGGAAGTAGGCCAGTTCCAGGAGTTAGTTTGGAAGTTTGTGATTAGAGTGGAATGGAGGAGACATAAAGTGCACATTGGTCTCTTGTCATTATTGTTAAATTTTTATTTTGTGTAGTTTCTTGATTCGATTGGTTTGATGGAGCTAAAAAATTGTCCAACTGGGAAGTACACATTGCAGAAGCAAAGAAGTATGGTACCAGTGACGTTGTGTGCTAACATCAGCGCAGTTTCCAACTGATGTGGCACAGAAGTTGATTGGAAAGATTTGGTTGCGTGCTCAATGTCCAAGAAAAAGAAAAGAAAAAACTTTTTCCGTTCATGACTCTTACGAGTTTATTAGAGTAATGACCTTTTGCGGTAACTTCAGGCATAAATGGGTCGACATCACAATTTTAAAAATAAATTCAATTTTTCGCTATTAAATGACGCCAAATAAATTCTACAAGAAATAAACGACGTTTATTCAACAGTAATAATCATTTTTCAGACATTTCACAGTCGATCTACTTTAGATGAAGGCCGAAATACTTAACTTTTCACTTTTTGTACACTGGTAAAAACACTTATAAAGATTGATAGTATCGGAACGAGGCCCACGAATGGCGAACTTAATTTTCTCACCAACACAACTGAATGGTTTTTATCAAGGAGTAGTGGTTAAGTAGTTTTTCTTGGCGCTTTTTTCTTTTTTCTGGTTTCTATCAAAGTTTTTTCATTCGTGTTACATTTTTTTTTTCAAATTTTTTTCTGTTTTTGGAATGGGGAATTCGTTTTAGGGGGAAATTAAGAAAGGTTGCACCGACATAAATCACTTAACTTTATGTAAAAAAAATAAAAAATTAGCTATTTGTTAATCTGATAGCTCACATTAGTGGGAGAAGACGCAGTTTAATTGCAGAGGGAATATAAGATGTCTAAAAAGAGAAAAACATTTTTGTCTTATTTTTTTCTTTGTTTACAGGTAAAAAGGAATACAAAAAAAGAAAAAAAGAAAGAAAAGTTGTGTTTAGGTGGTGTTTTATCTTGCGGGAATAATTCTTTAGATGTACCGTCATCAATCTTTTAAAATACTCGGATATAAGAAAATTCCCTGTGGTAAAAGTGTGAGGAAATAATATAAATATTTCTCACGATAGCGTAGCTCGCTGTTTAGAATAGACGAAAGGCAATAAAAGTTAGCGAGGTCTTTGTACAGGAATGTGTGCACAGAGAATAAAAATTATATATACCGCCGTCTTGTAATAACAACAATTCAACCGTTGTTTCGCCTTTAAAACACTCTTTGAAGTTTGCAATTTTTTCTTTTCTTTTTAAAAAAATATTGTCTTACTGGTTTTATTACAAAACTGATATCGAAATTGGAATTTATTTTAAGAATCAGTCTGTAAATCAATTTTTTTAAACTTAAAAAATGGGATAGCTTAGTTTAATCATTCACAGCACTCCGTCTTTAACTCAAAGGCATTATCCAAGCGTAAATGAGAAATGTTAGCATTGGTTTGAATTTATTTCAAACTTTCTCGACTTTCTCGCTTTGCCTACAGAAAAATAGTAGTCGAAATGATAAGGGACTGACATGATACATGGTGTAAATTGTAAGTATATAAGAAGAGAAATTGCCTCGTCTTCGAGTTTCACTTGACCTCAGCTACCCTCATGTGCTGTGTACTCTCTTAGTTGTATTTATGGCTTCATTTCTCCAACACCTTCTACTTCGAGCTGGGTAGTCTAGGATTAAACAGTGGACCTCATCCCGGGAGAAAAGGCTTTCTTTTCCTTGCAATAGATAAATAGTTGGGCAATGGTGGTCTTGCGGAAAGTGGTCAGTTCGGCTTCGCTGCCCAAGCGATGTCCACACAGCTTGGATTATTACCCGATTTTACCCGGTGCTTTAATAATAATTTAACTTAATGAAAATAAATTTTTTAAATAAAGATTCCGGCCGTTTTTTAATAAAAATTTGATGGTATTATTAGCGTGTGTGTAATTTATTTGCGTCATCCTCGAATGAGTTTTGATAAGGTTTCTGTAAGGGATGAAAAGGTCATCTTAAAATTGTCTCACTTGTGCAATAGACACGGGGGATTTGCACAGCGACTATGACGTTGACCTTTTGTAGGGAGGCGTTAGGGAATGGCGACTTGGGGGTCGTGAGGGATGACAGGTGTTCAGCGTTCCCTCGTGTCAACCCGTGATGGGATCATTAGAGCGAAGTGGTTGCCACGCGCTAAACTCACTGCGTCAGCACTAGTTGCAATTTTCCAAAGTAAGCTTTAATCTTGGGGGCGCTGTGCTTTGCGCCTTCCATTGTGTTTAGTTTAGCGCACCTGAGGTTATGTTTAGGTATAACAAGTGCGAACATTAAGTTACGTTTTTATTTTTCTTTACTTTTTTAAGAGGGTGTAAAAGGGTTAATTATAATAATTAGTTGAAATTCAGTTTAGGCAATTTTCATTAAGTAGATGAGATTAAATTTGAGGCTTGACTGAATTAGATTGCAAGTTATGAGCCGCTTGTGAGCTGAAGTCCAAGCCTATTACAATTAATAATTGTAATAAGCATGATTATTTCGCAGAATTAATTTGAATATTCCGAAGAGGGGATTTGTTTTTGCGTCAATTTTAATTTAAAGAAAATAGAATTAAGATGCAAGGAGTTTTTGGAGAATATTTGATGAATTTGCAGGAGAAAAGTTTGGGGTCATTGATTTTTTTGAAATTTTGTACTGTATCCAGATAATGTTTGATCCATTTAAAATTTTATTTATTAAAGAAGAAAGATAAGAAATTTGATTTTTGATCTTGCAAATCATGATTTTTGCATGATATTATACTGAATTATAAACTGTTGGTGGAGTTTCTGGAATACTGCAGTTCAAATATGCTAATAATTAAAGATGACGTGGAATAAACTAACCAGTCTTGAGGTGAAATAATTTTTCAATGACTTGGTAATTTTAATTATATACAGATGAAATGTTTGTTTGGTTAAAAATAATACTCCCCCTTCAATTGACTGCTTCCCTTAAATTAATCCAATTACTTTAGTCCGAAGCATTAATAATGCGATAAAATTTGCACTTGTAACGCTATAAACTACAAATCTCCGCATCGATAAACTTTAATACTGTTTGGAAATCAGTTTTCAGATGAAATTAACACTACAGATTAAGTTGTTGTCTGCTCAGTTATTTTGTGTTACAAGCGCAATCGCGTGTAAAAGGGATATCGAGTTGAGCATAAGGTGTTAATATCTGCATATTATAACATAATGCGTTGTAAATAACCTTGTATACAAGCTTAATTTGCATGCTTGCATTATTTTTGAAATACGATGCTCTTTACCTATTGAAATGTATAAATTAATTCCACATTTGTTCTGCTTCTATAAATCCAAACAACCGTGTCGTATTGGCTCTAGTCGAAATTGGAAACTGCATATACCCTCTTTCAAAAACGTTAAACTCAATATTTGATTGTTTTTTTTTTCCTCGAGAAAGAAGGTCTGTTGTTGCGCAATACGCCTTTTTTTTACCAGTGCTTGTCTCCATTTCTTTTTATTATTCTCTGATGAACTGTTTTTATACGCGTGCGCACACGAATGAGAAGACGACAGTGAATATAGTGCTATCATCTTGAATGCATTTACATCCCCATAGGAGCTCATGAAAGATTCTTGATGTTACCTGAATGGGGATGCGGAAGAGGAAAAGACTCCCTCAAGAGTATCCCCTACGTCCTTTTTTCATTCTTATTTTTTGTTTTGTTTTGTTTTTGTAATTTTTTTCTTGCTCTTTATCCATTTCTGTGTTATACGACCATGCAAATGTTTCATTCGTGCTCTTCGAAGAGAATTTTCTCGGTTTTTAAAATGGATAAGGGAAGGTAAATGCTGCGCAGCACTTACTACGTAGGTGTAATTTCAGTTGTTTTCGCAGAATCTCTTCAAGTGTAAATCCCTTGGTACCTTTGCAACATTTACGCGAATTTCTCATCGGGTTTGCTTCGTATTGTCTGTAGCTAATTAGTCGTGTGACCCGTCTAAATGTTCCCTATAGAATTTTGTCGGTTTCGATTAGATTGGTATTCATTTATCATAACTTTTCCGATAATTACACGACGTAAACACAATCCGTTTTGGTGCTTCGTGTATTTTTAAAAGCTAGAAATTATGTTTAAAATATTTTTAAAGATTAAAAATGAAATTAAAAGTGTTAGGGATAATTAAAAATAATCTTTTTTGATTTAAATTGCAACTTCTTATAATTTAAAGATTTTCCCAAAGTTTAAAATTTTTCGATTACTCTTGCAGTGACATTGATGTAGCTTCACCTTTTATCAAAGGTTATTCATTTGCTTCAAAACCTCCTGTTGCTGCATTAATAATAATTCATTTCATCGCCACTCATTGTCCGTAATGTTGATTTTTCTCAGTGAAAAGTGAAATTTTGAATCAAACTACTCAGACCCATTAGTACTCTTGTTGGTAGATGACAGTTTGTGCAAGTGTCAGGTACCCATCAATAAATTTGGTACAACTGTTGGTGATTCGCCGATCGCCACTCAGACTCTTTTTGAGATCCAAACTCATCATCATTCATCATCTCATTGCCATTCAACGTCAGCAATAACTTAATAATCTCTACTCTCCTCTTCCCATCTGCAGACCAGCGATCGCGGACCCATACCTTCCTCCCGGTTGGCGGTTCTTCAAGGGAGGACTATTCTTTTTAAAAAATTTATCTCGGCACTTTTGCCTTTTTTTTCCACTCTCAAAACGTAACGTGACTGATTTTTAATTTTTTTTAAAAAGTTTGTAAAAAGTATGTAAATCTGTAATTTTTTATTTTTTATGTCCCATTTCTTTCGGAATTTGTAAAAATTTATATTTGATCAGTGAAGGTGATCCGTGAGTAGAGAGATCCACATTTTTAGCTTTTCAAAAAACATTTCTGCGAGGGTATTCGTAAATATTTGAATTGTTAATTAAACAAACATAAAAATAATTTCTTGCCGCAAATAAAATATCTTAATTGCCTTTGTTCAACAGTTTATTGCTAGCTCTTTTATAAGAAAACATTGTTACGAAAAACCTTATTCTCTGTATTTCATCAATACCATAGTCCGTCACGCTAAAGTTTATAGTTTAATCGATTTTCGTTATTTTTTTCTTTTTATAATTTTTTTATATAATTTTTTACCGATACGGAAACTGTAAATAAATTTTATATTTAGAAATTTTATAGTGAGTCACGCTTCTTTTTAGTTAATTTTCACACAGTGTAAAAATCGTAAATTAAAATGGTAGCAAAATATGATACTTAAAGTCGAGACAGGTGTAATAGGGCGAGGGCAATATTGTGTAGTTATTGCTAGCCGCGTAACGGAATAAAAGTGCGGAGTGAAGTGCAAATTCTGTACCGTGAATCATTTAGCCTTGGTGCTGAGCCCGTAATTAGGCTTCTTTCAATTCTGTTTTCATGTTTCCCTTTTTTTTAATTACACTTATCTTGCCGTTTAATGCGATATGGGACATAAATAAGCAGCAAACGAGGACCAGCGGCCGCAAAATTTCTTCAAAAAATATCTAAAATATTTTTTTCGTTTGGCTTATGATGTTTATCAAAATGTCCGGGTGTTTTCAAGTGACGTGTAAAGAGTAATGAAAGGATTAAGTGATAAAAAAAATAGAGATAAGTTTCCTATCCTTAATCTGAAAAAAGAAATTCATATCTATCAAGATTTAACTTTGTGCATGGAAAAAAGAGAATGAAGATAAATATTTACAGTCGACCGGTTTAATCTAAATCTAGGAGGAAAGTTTTTGTGTTTGTTGAATAAGTTGTCGTGGGTTTATTTATAATGAATGAATCCTACGATGGATGTTTTTCATTGTAGCAAGGTTTTCCGCATTGACTAAGGAAAATAGATTTTACTTTTTTTACCGTTACAAAATGGAGTTTTTATCACGTTTGAACAGAATTCGACTTTAATTTTATTTCTGTTTGTTTATTGCGATAAAAAAAAATTAAAATTATGATTTAGACTTTCTGTGAAAGTTACATATATCTACGGTACTGATTTTGGATATTAGAATTACAAAAAAATATATATGATAAATATCCTATATGTTTTTCGTAATAATGGGTTTTAACGGTATTCTAATGTTTTTTTAAATGGTTACCATGGAAACAGGAAAGATATCGGCGTCATTATAGATGATCTTTTGCATACACACTATGTATAAATAAAAAAGCAGCACAATTATTGGAATTCAATACTTGTAACTATAAAGTGACAGCTGCAAATGAAGTTATTCTGATTGACTTTTTTTTAGATTTTTTTTTTTTTTACTTTTTCTATTTTTTATTTTACCTGAAAAAATACATAAACTCGTATATTTTCATTACGGTACAATGGAGTACACGATTTGACGATTTTTTTTATGATCTGGTATAAAGATACGCTCTAGGGATATTGTGTTGTATACCCAATCTTAGGTTGCCTCGTTAATGATGAGCCTTAGATATCTGGGAGGGGATGGATCTGTTGATTTATTTCTTTTCACCTTCATTAGCTACGTTAATGGACTTTTATGCTCTTTATGCCATGAAGCGTGCCCTAGTAGCAATTATGGGGGAAAAGGGAAGATGATAAAGTACAAGTTTTGACGATGCTTGTACATGGTTCGAGTTTTTGTGAAGAGTTGATAATGATATGGCAATGTGATGGGGTTGTGACGCTAAAAAAAATTTAAATTTAGTACTGGTTTTCATAATGCACGTTATTCTAAGCGACTTTTTTTTTCTGTGTTTAACAGTAAAAATTTTCGGAGTTTATTACAGGAATAAAAGTAATAGAAAGCTAGAAGCTCAGTTTCTTGCACGATTTTTATGTGTGAAGGAAATAGCGATGTTTACAAATGTAAAAGTTTTTATGAATTGTTCTCCCTGATATTTTAGGTCAATTATTTAATTTTCCAAAACAGAAATTTAAAAGTAATACCCATGTGGTATGTAATTACATTAATGAGTTAATAATTTATTTTTAATGAAATGCTTGTAAAACACTGAACAAAATACATGGATTTTGTAATTAATCCATTTTTACATTCTTAATTTTTATTACTTAATATTGTGTAATATATTGTGTAATATTGTTATTCAACGGCAAAAACATGTTTAGGGAGAAAACTGAAAACAGATTTTTTTAAAAAAAAATCTAGGTTTAAAAACCACATCAAGTTTGTGTGGTGGCTGACTGACATCTTTCTTTACCTTCAGAGCTGTCGAGATTCGACAAAGGAATTTATTCCTGGTTTGGCTGACAATGATCAATATCCGTACACGACGCCAGCATTTTTTTTTTAAAAAGAAACTAAATATTAAGTTATTTACGTCATTCGTAAAATTTAAATTATTTAAATAATTTAC
The DNA here is from genome assembly GCA_034700445.1 of Stenotaenia linearis. Taxonomy (NCBI): domain Eukaryota; kingdom Metazoa; phylum Arthropoda; class Chilopoda; order Geophilomorpha; family Geophilidae; genus Stenotaenia; species Stenotaenia linearis. Next base: position 150,627 of record JAQIXT010000005.1, on the reverse strand, counting down.
GTAAAGAAATTACACAAAATTTTAACTGGAAACTTGGCAATGACGCTGGAGTTATTGTGATAAAATACCTAGCATGTATAAAATTATGTAAAAATTTCACTCATTTTTTTGCATCTGTTTTAAAAATATCAATTAAATGCACGAGTGATAGCGCTGTAACTGACTTTCCAGTGTTTTGTTGACACGAGATGACGTCATAATTTATTCCACGATAGCGTTGTTTTCCACTTTTGCAGCTCTAATGACAATCAGATTCCGATCTCATATCTGTATCTGTATTATGCATTTACTGTTATCTTGACAGTGTCAATTTAATTTTGCACTTACTAATCTACAATGGTTTAACTAACGTGAGTTTCAATTGCATTGAATTTTGTATTATAACTTCCTTTGAATTTTAAGTAATGTTTTAATCTATCTCTTTGCAGCTCCCTGTGAAAAGTTGTTTTGTACCTTTGGCTCAATATGCGTGATCGACAAAATGACGAGCGAGGCGTATTGCAAATGTCAAGAAACGTGTTCTGCCGTCTTCGCTCCAGTGTGTGGCAGCGATGACGTAACGTATTCGAGTGAATGCCAATTGCGGATGGCAAGTTGTAATCAGCAAAAAAGAATCTTGGTCAAATACAAAGGATCGTGTGGTAAGTTTTTTTTCCGGCTTTTCTACTTCTTATTTTTACCCTTGAGTGAGCAAGACAGGTGATTTGAAATATCAAAATAGAAATGCTGATAGTAATGTCAAATTGTAAATTTGATTCTGGCTGAAATACATCTTTTGACAGATAATGGGATTCGAAAGATGAAACTTTGCACGTCAAAATTGGTGAATGTAATCTTATCGCTAAACTACTGGATGATTTTACTGAATAATTAAAATGCGCGTTCTTATTCGACTTCCTATTTCAATAACGCTGTCGGTCAAATTTAAAACCATTAAGCCTCGTTGAAAAGGGAAAGAAATTATTCAACCTTTGGGTACTCCCAATGTAATAATAAGGAAACATTTTTAACTGAATGACCTGACTTTATTTTCTGAGCCTACTCTGTGAATAAACAGCTGTTTTGACGAAGTAAGAGCCATTTGAATGTAAATTAGCGTCTTTTCCACAGAAAATCGCTTATTCGGGTGTAGTTAGGTGAAAATGTGTAGCAGTTAAGCGTATAGTATTTTGTTTCTGAATTTATTCAGTCACTTAAAGGTGGTATTATACTTATTTCATTTTTGCAAGTGAAGATTGTTTGAAATGCTCAATGGTAAAATAAATATTTAGAATTTATATTACGAAATTAAAATTAAAGTTTTTGTTGTGGAAATTTTGATTTCCAATTAATTTACTTATTGATTTTCGATGTCGCGTTGTTGGGTTAATGGAATTCTGTGGGTTTTTTTTAGTCAAATAAAATAATTTTTTTCGCATGAGAATTGCCTGATGATCAATAAAACGGTTTCATTCGTAGACTAGTTTAGACCCAGGGTAACCATCTTCAATAGTGAACATTTGAGTCCCCCTGCCTTGAGTCTCAAGATGAGAACTATGTTGCATTTTGGCACCTTCACATATTTGGTCTTTTTTTCTTTCATATTTTTCTCTTTCTGTGCCTTGATGCATCCGAATACAGTTTCTCGTTTTTTTCCGTTCTCGCACCAATCTCCAACCACTTTCTCGAGAATTGAACTGGAAAATGGGCGCAATTCTTTCCTTTTTTCTTTTTTTTTTCTTTTTCATTCACTTTTTCTATTTCTTCGAATATTGGTGAATAAAAGGAAGCAGGTTTTTTTTCTTCTTTTTTTTTGTTTGATAATGATAGCGTATCAAAAATCTTGACGAATCAAGTGAGTTGAAATGACTGTGCATTTTATTTTACGTCCAAATCCGTTTCTTTACAGTTTTACCTTTTATAAAAGAATGAATTAAATTTGTTGGTGAAAAGAATGATTAATTAAAAATTAATGAACTGAGCCACCAATTACGTTTAGTTTATAATTTTTAAAACTTTTTTTGAAAATTTGAGTTTTATTTGAGGGATTAAATTATCTTTAATATAAAGCCGGATAATAGTAAAAATAATTATTTTACAAGTATTAGTCTAAGCATTAAGTTAAGATGTTTTATTAATTATTAGAGATGAAGTAGATGAAGTGGATGAAGTCAAATCAAAGATGTTTGTTCAAAGCAATCCCTTGTAAAAGTTTAATTGTTTGATTTTACATCGGCGAATTATTTCCAGACCAAGTTATGGTTAAATAACTATAGTTATTCTTTTGTGATGATAAAAGGAATGTGAAGTAATTTATTTAATACATCTCATTAATTATTGCGATGTTTTCTTTCCTTTGAAAAAATACCGAAATAAATTCTTGGCGATTTTGGGCAGCTTACCGTTTTTTTTCGATTAACAAAGTAATAACTGTAATCTGGCGACTGATTGGCTGATTCAGAGAAAATTCTACCTTCCGATCAGCCGGCGATCGATGAGTGGCGAAAAAAATTGTCATTTTTATCGAGCAACAAAATTCCATTGCACACATTTAAGTTCAGTGGTGTCAATATAATTGCACTTGTATTCTGTAGAAAACATTTATATGTCAGAAATATTCTAGATAATTTCGGAATTGAATTTTCTGAAAATTCTTGATGAGAAACAAACAAACTTTGCTTTTATACAATTGCGGAAGCAGAGCTTCTAAAATGAGTATACATTTCGTAAAAGCCACTTGCAAAGTCGACTAGATATCAAATCACTGGATCCAATTTAGAGCAAGTTGATTTTTTCTTTTTAAAAAAAAAACCTTGCAACATTTCTACTAATAAAAGCTAGAAGTCCTTTGAAAATCCCTCTTTGGGAATATAGGTTGAGTTTATTTTTCTTTGTAAAGATTTTTTTTCCCCTGGATATTGCAAGGAGCAAAGAAAATTGAGGCGCTCTCCTTTTTGGCCTTAGGGGTGATAGAATTGGGACGCTCGGGAATAGAAGCCGAAATCCAAGAAATCGACAAGAAACTTCTTGTTTCCAACGCAAGGATCAGCGTCTCAAAGGTTTCAGTGGTCACTGGTAGTGCATCTCACCAGGGGATAGATGTTTCATTGCAAGGTCCAAATCAGATGTGATATTCCAACCTCACTTTCAACAACTGAATTAGTTTGTTTTATCTATAAAGAAGGCTTTGATCGTGCAGGGCCCAGGGGAATTCACTTTACGAACTCAAATGATTTTTTACGTTTTGCATTTGTTAAAGCTGAACGCAGAGTTTTAAAGGATTTAAATTAGTTCAAGTTCAGTTTCTTTGCAACTGAGAGTGGTTTTTTTCTCTTTTTTAAAAGATCATTAAGAGTAATTTGTAACTCAATTTAAAGAGCCATATCTTCAGTCTAGAATTCTTGCAATAACACTGCATGATCAAAAGGTTAAGGTTTTCTTAGAGTGTAAAATGGGACTGTAATGTGTCTGCGCAGTCATTTAATTGGTCCCTTTGCGGCTTCATTTTCTTTTTTTTGAAAACCCAAACGCGAATGGGGTTAACTGCTTTTTTTATCCTCTTTGTAAAACCTAATTATTTTTTTCAGCTTAATAATTATTTATTTAATCTATAAATGTGAAATGCGGAAGATTTTTTCAAAAAAATTTTATGTGACGTCATAAAAAAATTGGAACGGTAGTCGAGATGTGTTGGTTGCGAAGTTTATGGTGCGTTGTTGCTGACACGGGAGTATTATAAATGAAAGCAAAATAACAAACTGGAAGTGAGGGTGTGAAAGCGAGTGTGGTGGTACGGTGATTGGTGATGTAGATCAGTCGTTGGTGAGGTCAGTCTCTGGTGGAAGCGTACGGTATGGCTAGAGGATGGAGAGCTGAGTGTTTGCAGTTCGATTTATTGCAGCCATTCGTCATTTTTATGGCTGGTTGCTGTGTTGTAGGAGGTTAAAGTAAAACCCCGGACCACCGAAGAAAAATCTCTTTTGACAAGGTGTTTGCACTAGGTAAATACAGGGGCCCCTGCAATTCATCTGTCTGCGATGGTCTTTACCATCCGATCTTTGGTCACCGGGATTTTACTCGTTCGTTTGCCTTGTCGCACTCTTGACCGGTTTTTGGTTTAGTGGATTTGCTGAGATGGCAGACGTAGATTTTATTTCTGTCTGTCGGGAAGAAATATTAACGAGGTGAAATGGAATCTCGAAAAAGGGATTTCGGTACTACGATCTGGCCAAATCCATCTCCAATCATAGATTTTTTTTGAAAATATTTTGTGAAATTAATTATTTTTAAAGGGGAAATAGAATGAGGAAAAAAGTTATAAACGCGTTCATTGTGTGGTTTAGATTTTAAAGTTTGCCATCGGATTGAACGAGGGACAATGATTTTGTTCCCCAGACTCAAACCTTGATCAATCATTGTCAAACGCAATCAGGGATCAATGGAGCAACCTTCATCTTGATGGTTTCCTGCTAGCATCACCTTGGTGGCTTCTCAGCTGATTTCATTTCCACACTTCTCTCTTATCACTTCTCAAACATCATCTTTCGACTGATTGGAATTAGTGGATTATTTCTTTTTGCGGTTATTTCGGACTGAAAAAGTTAACGCAATAAGTAACGTTGTTACCAGCCTCAAAAAAGAGCAACAGTATCTTTTTTTTACGTATAAAAATACAACTTTTTTTTCCTACTTTTCACGGTTATTTTTAATGACTTCATTATCTCGAAGTATAATGTCTTTTTATCCGTACGACAAGTTGATTTATGGGGTTAGATTTAGAGTGAAAGTGGAAATTGTCATCGATCTAAGAGATATTAGTGTGATTTGTTGTTTCATTTGAATAAAATATATGACATGTTAATCCGCGTGCGTTAAAAGGAATAAAGAGCAAAAGGAACACCCTGATTATCCTACAGGCCAGTGCTCTTTACATCCCTTTGATGGTGATAGCGGCAGTGTAATTAGCGACCTGCTTCCCCAGTGAGTTTAGAGATGAGTTCTTGGTCCGGTTGTTTCTCGTATGTTAATGCATCTCGCAGCAAGTAGTCTTGGTTTTCATTAGTCCATTTAGTTGGTCGGGACTCAGTTGGGAAATTAAATCAAGTCGACTTACATTCACGTTGTTGTGCTGCTATTGCTCGACTTTTAACAAGACTTGAAAACATTTTGACGAAGTTGAATGGTACACAGGATTTTCTTGTTTCAGAAGTAATTATTCCTTCTCTAAGTCGGGGAGTGTATTATATTCTCCTTTTGTTTGCTCAAAGAAAGAGATCTATTTTTCAGTTGCTTGGATTAATCTATTTATTCGAGTCTTGAGAGATTGCTTTTCCCAAAAATACACTATTGGGGATTATTTCTAAAAGCTTTTTTCAGTTTTAGTCGTGATTTGCAACGTGAAAATGGATTTTGTAATTACACTTGGACGCGAGTGCTGGAATAAAAATGCCTCGCAAACCAGACTAAGTTGAGCGACTAACAAAAGAGCTTTTAAAAATTAATTTTTGTCATGTTGTTTACTTAGTGTTGATGAAGTTTTAATCATATTGGAACGTCACATGCTCGCTTGGTTCACGAGAAGATGAAGTTTTGATTAGATTAATCAAATAAACCTTTGCAATGCCAGAATGTGGTTCTCTTCACTTTAAATCATCATTAAATTAAGGAAGAAAGATATTCTATAATCTAGACCGTAAGAAAGTAAGAAAAATATGTATGAGGTAGTTAGCGAGCTTAGTTTATGGGATTATTATATTCCGAGCGAACGTTTTAAAAATGGATCTGCTCAGCACGTGCGAGCAAAGCGCAAGACGATGATAAATTATTGATGAAAAGATTACTTTTTGTTGGTAATTTTGGCTTTTTGATTGCTCTCTAAGTACGAATGGAGATCGAATAGGAAATCAAGCTTTCATCTACTAAATTATGCATTCCTTGACACACTTTTCTCGTTTATTCCAAAAGCCAAACCTCAATAACCTTTGTCCCGCAACATACCTTTTCTTCTCATTACTATTAATTCTCGGTTCATGCTAACGTTTGGCGGAAGAAAGGAAAAAAAGGGGTTTCCTACCCATTTGCCGAAATGAGATTGACTTATCGATTTTCCTGCTCCGAGCACTCGTCGCCAGATGGCGCCACAAGTTTGTCGGGAAGGAAAATTATGGCAGAACCGAAATTGATATTAAAACTCAGTGGCACTGCAGTTAATGAAATCAATGTAATTTAACGAGATGTGTGATTTGACCAACTGTGTGAGGACAATCAGATGAAATTGTTTTAACAGTTTTTTTTCCTTTGCTCACTTTAGTTACGGTTGTTTTATTGATCAATTCGCAGCAGGAGAGGGAAAAAGTATTTCTTTTAGTAGGCAATTCATATGGTAGATGTTCTTTTGCATTCCGTCTATCGATGAGTTTTCTCTCTTAATTCCCATCAGTTTGTGCCTTGCTAGTGGGTTTACGAACAGCCACGCAAAACCACGGTGCAAATCCGTTTGTTCCCTCCCTTTTCTGATCATTGCATAGTTTAAGGAGCCCCTCGTGCATGCCCAAGAAGTAGGCGGGTTGAGGGTGGAAGAGATTTTTGCGCCTCTTTGCACACCCAGATGTTCACTTTCCCAAAGATATCTGCAAGATGAAGGGATGCACAAGAATTTCATTCCATTTGGGTTCATCACTTCTTTCTTCTTTTCCACCTCTTTCTTTTTTCCTCGTTGCAATTGGGTTTTTGTTAAGCTGATGGAACATCTATTCTGAGTTAGTCTCCCTCTATCCTTTCGCTTTTTATCTTAAGGTGCAATCATTTTGAAAGTTTCTCTAGATTGAGCTAAAGTGCAGTTTTAGTTTTGCTTTTCCTCAGGATAATTAACTGTGTCGGGAGCGTTTTGCTCGCTCATTTCTCGTATGATTTAAAGCGAATTCCAGACTGCGTTCTAGCAGTGAATAAATTAGACGCAACGCTATGCGACAATGACAGACATTAAGCCAGGCACTTGACACTTATAATCACAACCTTTTGGCTTGATAATTTATGGCAACGACTAATTGTAGGTATCTCTCCACTTGGTATTAATTAGTCCCTCAAGTATCATATAATGCCGACGTATTTAGAACGAGAGAGATTTGAAATATGAGATCAGCTTCAACGAATTCCGTACATAGTTTACCACTTTTTTATTCTTTCGTTTTTTCGTTTTCTGTTTATTAATTACATTTTTTTTTTTTTTAAATTGTCGTAGGGATTTTTGTTTTTAACGATGGAGGGCGGTAGGGTGCAGAGGCGCGTTATGATCGGTTTGATTTTGCAGCCACCCGCCAGATGGCGGCACCTTGACACGCTTTACAAACTCACCGCGTCTGTATAATTTTATTTTAATAATCGGACGTAAATACAGGTGCCGCTACCTATTTGTCACAATAAAACGAGATAGAAATTGCAGAAAACGGATTAAATGTGCAGATTTTGATCAATTTTATTTATGCAGTTGAATATTTAACGCCGCAATTATAAATTATACATGCAGTAGAATGTCGTTCGTAATGCGCGAAAATTGTTGTTAAATTGAATGATTTAATAATTCAGAAAATTTATTGTACCAGATTTAGTTATTGCTTAATGATACAATTTCATATTCGGCACGAACGAGAGCTCCTCTGTAAATAATAAACACATTAAAAACAAAACTCCACCACAGTTTTACGCTAGCTAATAGCTTTTAAGTAATTCTTTTGTTGTTTACATTTTATCCACCAAACAAGCAAAAACAATTAAAGCTTTTATGAAATGAAAGTAAATAAATGCAATTCTAGAGTGGTTTTAAAACCTAATTTGTTTTCGTTCTTAAAAACAGGTGGATTGTGGGTTTTAAAATCAATTTTACACGACTGGATAATTTATTCGGGTTGTTTGGAAAGGAAATGAGTCTTTATGCTGGTCACGGGATCAACAATTGTGATAAATGTCGGCTTTATCTCGCAGAGACTTCGCTTTATCTTGGTGTCAACAGATTTAAATTCGATTATCATTTGTTTATTAAATCTCGCATTTTTATTTATTTTTTTTTACTTGTTGATAATCGATGAGAGGCATTACCTCGTGATGGAGTATCCTTTTTCTTGTTTCAATCTCGAGCTTCCTTTAATGAAGGTTTGATAGTGGCCTGTGGGATTCCATTAATCATGCACACCATTCTTCTCCCGAAGAGAGCTCCAGTCTGCTTATGGCTTTTCTTATTCCCAACGGCCCTTGGTATAGAATATGTTTCTCGGGGAAAGTTGTCCAGTCAGCAGTCTGCAAGCAAAATTGCGTTAGGTTGATGTGACCAAATTTCCTGCGTGCTTTTATTTTTTATTTTTTTATTTCTAACTTAGAAATGGTGTTTATAGAATTTAATATTCTGTTGTTGTTGTATTTTATCGTTTTTGGATTGCGACCAGGTCGATGAAAGGTCACGCGTCATTTGATGCTTTGCTATTGAATTTGTTGTTTACTCAATTATTACGGTTCTACCGATCAACATCTATCATTCTTGTTGGGAATTCGTAGTCCATTACGAAAATAAATAGCGTAGATAGTTTGAGGGGGAGGTTGTGGACGAGAAATATCGGTTCGCGTCTTGTATTTCCGTCACGTTGGTTCTTTGCAGAACATAACGAAGACAAATTTGGAGTCTTTAAATAACTCTAAGATTTATTGATGGTGGTTACTCTAACTGAATTTCGATGTAGTTCGCAGAAAAGCAAGAAAGTAGAGAAGGATTTTTTTTTCTTATTTTGTTTATTTAAATGATGAATGCAACTTTAATTCGTAAGTTTTCGAGTTTGTAGAAAAATACAGAAGCGTAATAAATCGTGATTTATCTAGCAGCCAGGCGATGGAATGATATTGAACATGGAGTGCCTCAAATATTGTGATGGCAGCAAAGGTGATAAACCCCGAGGCAAAGAGAGAAACGAAAGCACGTTTACAAGTTGGTTGCTTTGGTGTGTGTGGTAAAAATCGATATTTTATCCGCTTGATTGTGTCGTTGGTGGGAAGCTGGTGAAGTCAATCGTCATTCAGACCACATTGCTAGTTATTGATGCTGTCCTAATGCAGAACAGGTGCTTAATTTTAGTAATAACCGTTTTAACGAGGGAATAATAAGAAGAGCGTTTTTAGATTCGGGCGTTTATACGCTGCGAGTGCCGGAGGTGACGAAGTGTCAATGTTGATTTGGAAGGCACGTAAATACGCGCGCTTTTCTCTTCCTCCCTGATGCAACTTGCACATCCCCCCTCTTTCTCTATTGATCGGGGCTGGGAGTTGAGTCGGCTAGTTGAGGCGAGCTGCCATGCTCTTTGTCGGCAGCGAAAGCACGAGGCTCGAATGGCTCCATCCACCGCATGGGTTTAGTTGGACGATAGGCCAATGAATCAGCTCTGCGTGACATCATCATCCCCTTTTCTTCCACCCATCCACAGTTGGGGATGAAGATTGGTGCGATGCGTATTGCGCCTGCGCCACGTGAGTTGATGTGCACCTTGCCGTCTCCCTCTTTTTCTCTTGAAGATGATGCCATGACCCTTGACCTTGTCAGTGCGGTTCGTGACCCCAGCGCGTTACGAATCTCAAGCGGCTGTGATCAGCCATGAGGTTGCATCTATTGACGCATCACCTGCTTTTGCTCACCTGCTCGTGCGTATGTGTAGTGCTTCAGTTTGCTCACTCGTGCTATATTTTTCCTAAAGCGGTCAAAGACCCGTGTGAAAACAAGGTTTGCCGGTTCGGTGCTCGATGCGTGCCCGCCATGGACGGACGAACGGCCGAGTGTACTTGCCCGGACAAATGCCCATCGTACGGCGACCACCGAGGCTCGCTGCCCGTTTGTGCCACCGACGGTAAAGATTATCCCAACGTGTGCGAGTTGCGGAGAGCAGCGTGTCAAAATATGAAAGACATCGAAGAACGGTACCAGGGAAAATGCGGTGAGTCATCTTATATTTTTACTCCTTTTTCTCTCTCTTTTCATTAAAAAAAAATCCTATGACTTGTAATGCAAGCTAAATGGGTTTAATGCGGGAATTTGCAATTCAATTCGCAAATTACTTTCAAATCAAATATGCAAATAGGCAGTTTCATGTACTGGCTTTTAAAAAAGGCTGTAAGAATTTATCAAAATTTTTTCTATCATTAAACCTAGATAAAATGTGTTTTAAAGGGTTTGCTTGCTTTACTGAAAATGTAAACATTCATGTTTTTCTCATATTGTCATCGATATTTTATTTGACTAAAATGTAAAGAATTGTAAACATCGTTTATAAATAAATTAAATAAGGGGGCGGGGAATCTCTACAAAGGAAAAATGACGCAAACTGCACAAATGGAAAACAATGTGGTATACACTTTATTGAGACTTATTTGAAATTCAGTTATGGTAATTAATTGAGCACTTTTCTCCGTTTAATCCTCGTTTAATGGACCGAGAAAAAAGTTTTAAGCAACGGTTAAGTAGGATTTAGGAATTAATTATGATCGTTGAATTATTAAGAAGGCAATTTTGACTGTGTTCAACTAATATTTATATCAATAAATTTTCTTCTCTGAGTTGTGTGGGAATAAAACTAGGGTGGATGGGGAAAAGAAAAAGTGTTAGTATAGAAAATTTCTTATATCCGGCTGGATGATGACAGATGCTGAACCATTTGGAAATGGGGCTGCCGTAACGCCTCTTTCCACTTGGCTCCTTTTTTATCATCATCACTTCAAAACTTCTTTTTGCCGCTACATCTTCAACGATTTTATATTTTTTTTTTATTGTAACATTATTTTATTATTTTTATAAAATGAGAAAAATGACAAAATTCTGTAGTCTTTTGTCGTTAAAATTTTTTTTCCAATTTTTTTACCTTTATATTGTGGTTGGAGGGAAATGTTTGAAGAATTTCAGTAAAATAATTTTCCCCCTTCTCGTTTAAAGTTGCGCTGATAAAATTCGAGCTTATCAAGTAAATTATTAAAATACAGACAGGACTCGTTTATCTGCGCTCGAATGCATTAGTGAATTCTTGGTAATGGTAAATTAATGGTAAATTTTTTAAACGATTAATTCTAAAATTTATCTCATTGTCCGCGACAGTGGATTTGAAGCAATGAGTGTGTTAAACAAGTACAATAAAAGGTAAAGGTCTATTCAAGTAAATTAGGCAAACGTTGTGTAATTAAAGCGCTTCTCCACGGATAAAGTGAAGTGTAAATCAATTTTAGAGTTTGAAGACCTCCGTTCATTTGCAGCTTGTGACAAGAACGCTGGATTAATGCGTAATTTTTATCTTTGGGCCGGAAATTACATCACGGTTCGGTCAAGAGAAACGAAGGAAATGAAGGAAATTCTTCCTTCCCTGGCAGCTTTTACTTGCTTCAATTCTGTAAAGAAACATAAAAGAAAAGGGAAAGTAGCTCGTTTCATTTCACCCATTTAGGATATAATAGACTCGATTTCTTGTGGAAACTGGAAATAGGATAGAAAATAGATTTTTTCTTTTTTCCTTCTTCGGCTTTCTTTATAGCAATTTTTCACTTATTATAATGTAAATTGAAAAGATTTTTTTCTTTAAAAATTGTGTACTTAGGGCGCTGGCGTTTGTGAAAACACAAAGAATGAGTTGATGCTTTTTTTACTTTTTCTTTGTTTGACACTTTTTTTCCTGCTTTGTCACCTTCCATCTTAGGTTCGAGATGAGTTGCTATGACAACCATCCCAAAGGGAAAATGCGAAGTCGGCGAGTCGGTTAGAACTGTAGAGGTTTGTGTTGCTGATGCTGAGGGGATTTTTTGAAATGAAATGAAAGACGATGTGCAAGACAATCCCACCCTGTCTGAGCAATTTTTATAATCCAATCACATCTGAAAATAACTTTAAATGAAAAGATAAAGCTTCGGGCAATATGTCGGAGGGTCGTATTTATAGCTTTTCTTTTTAAAAAAAATTGTGTTATGGAAAATGAGGTGAATCTGGGTATTTCAAAAAACACAAATTTATTTTTTGCATGTTTTAAAAATGTGTATGCAGTGATGCTTTTGTACACATCAGCTTTTATGGCTACAGTGGGAAGCCACGTTATTCATACCACTCAGAAATTAAGTTCATGTTTTATTCACCAAGCAGTTTGAGTTTCTGCATTTAGTTTTTAAACCTAGATAAGAGTGAAAGAAGTTTTGTCTTCGTCTTATTATTATTATTAATATTTTTGTGTCGTATTTATTTAAGTTTTGTTGAGTTTGTTTAAAGGGTTTCAATTTTGATGCATAAAATAACAAATTTTTCATTTTTCATATTATTTTTCTTAAAGATTTGTATTAACTTTAAAAAATAATGTATTGGCAAGATCTATAAGCAAAAGTAAATTTGACATTTAAAATTTTAAAAACAGTGTGTAGAGTAACGTTCATACCAAGTTTATATTCATGTTAGATGGAAGCTGTTGAATAATTCCGTCCAACGTAATATTTCTTGGCAAAAAGCTTTGCTGACCGCTGTGTGCTTGGCAGGAAAGCTTGATTTAATTTAGCAGGCGGTGCTTCAGTCTCGACGGGAGGACAAAGCCTTAAAACACGATGTGCGAGTCATTCGAAGAGAGTAATTATGTTCGGAGTTAAAGACAAAAGAAAATTTAACAAACGGCACAAATTTCGGTAATAAAAGAAATGCTATATCTTCGCTCGATCTCGTTCGCTTAATTTGTAGCAATCTTGATGAAAGTGTCCACTGACCGCTCCAAGACGGTCGGGTCATCTTCGAACCGCCTCTTTTCCGGCCTCACGTGTCACCCAGCTAATTGCTTTAGTGTCCACCCTGTGATCCCTACCTCCTACCTCTTTTCCCCAGTCATCCACCCTATTCTTATCGAGTGAAAACCACAAAAGTTCATCCAGGTGGAAATTACGCCTTCGGTCCGCTGCTTTTAATACTAGTGCCAAAAACAGCTGTAGTAGTAAATTGAAGCTTGGTAGTTCTTTGTGGATTATAAAATAAGTAATTACTGCTTTTTATTTTTTATTTTTCCTCCTCAATATACCGGAATAGCTCACTTATTACGTATCATGTTTGAGGGAAAATTATTCCTGAAGGAGGAGGAAATTTTGATACGAGGTATCACGTAAACATAATTAAGAATTTTTAAACTTTCTCGAAACACGGACTTGGCAAGGAGAATGCGGTTGTTATTGGCTCAATTGTACCGCGATCACGTTACTGTGGGTTTCCACCGCTCAATCTTAATCTCGGGCAGATCTGGCAAAAGAGCAGCGAGGCCAGTGATATACATTTGTGGTATCTTAGTTGGTGATAATATCGTGATATGTTGCTTATTTTCGTTTGTGTCTGTGTGATGTGTAGGTTCCGAGCAAGCGTTGCAATCTTGGTTTGGGATTTTTATTGATATCAAGGGACCGAATTTTTTTTTCATTTCTTTTCTTGTTTGAATAAAGTTTAGTGATGCTGTAGAAGGCTTTGATGTGTGGTTGCGAGAGTCTGGAATGACGACAGACGCGACTCGGTTGAAATTATAACCCGACATTGTCGTTTCTCAACGCCTTTAGACCGTGATAAAACGGCTTAAATGTGACATGGACCTACAAATCGTTTTTCTTATCGTCATTATTTTGCTAAGAATTTTTTGTTACAATTTCTAAAAGATTAAGCGGGAAATAAATGTTTAAATTAAGAGAAAAATAACGTAATGATAATCGAATAAGAGCTTGATTTCGGGTTAGCTTACGGAGAAAAGCATCAAATTTGTTTTTCCATTCAAATGGTTTATGTAAACACCAGAAGAAATCGCATTTGGAAGATGCAATTTATACGGTCTCCGAAAAGGGAGGTATTTCTTTGAGATTCATCGTTTTATTCGCTTCTCTGACTCAACGAAATGGATAATGGGAGACGAATCACTTCGTCTTTCTTCATTTTTTTTCCTTCTTCGGAGTTTGGATACGCAACGAAAAATTGGAGACATAATACGCGGATTAGATGCTCATGTGAGAACAATTTTGTAACTCAAATCAAACCGGTTCAACAACCTCTATGAGACCTTTATTTCGACTCCATCTCTTCATTGGCATACTGCCCGCTGTGGCCTGTCGTTGGGGTTTCCCGGACTCACGGATCATCAAAAACTCATACGCTGATAGAAAAAAAGCAATTTTTGAAAAGCATTTATCAAAAACGATAAAGTAATAACTGCAGAAGTCAAATTTTCGAAGACGTTAGAATTTGTAAATCTAATTTTTTCGTAGGAATTTTTTTTAAAACTTTTAACTTGAAAAATGTCATTTGGTGGTGAATCTATCAATTTTATATCATATTCAGAATTTTAAAGTAGTTGGATGAATATTCGTAATAGGCTGGAGATTTTCTAAAAGCCTATTTATTATTCTTTTCATTAATAATTCAGTGTAAATGCTTTTACATGAAAGGAAAAATCTGGCTCGCTCTCAGTTGCAGTGGCAGTGGATGCGAGTGAAAAATGTGTTTTGCACTTTTCTGTGCCTGATCAATAAGTTGGGATTTTCCCATCTCCTCCTGCTACTGTGGGGATCTCTTGGTAGTCGGTCTTGGTGGTTGTTAGGGCGCACTGATGCTTCCAAACCCCAATTCAATCAAGTTACGTCCCAGGTAAGAATTCTTTTGGGTCCAAAATCCTCTTTTATGTTTATCAGTGTGCACCTCGGGTCTTGTTTGTAATCGATGAGTGTCAGCGAAATAAAATCAGACAATGCAATCTGCGAGGTTTTACCCATTTCTGCAGTTGTTTTCGTTTGTAGAAAAAACAAATGAACGCGAAGCAATTATTCGAGCGAAATGAAACGTTGGCAATTGAAAAATAATTTTTAAAGGCAATGGCTAAACTAAAATAGATTATTTCGTAAATGGCAGAATGTTAATGATAAGTAACGGAGCAGTAAAAAGTTTTGCGAATAATGATAATTATTGTGTCGTATCGCGTACAGAAATCCCCAAAGACCGACATGCAGTTTATTACATATTTGGTGAAATGCACGGTCGGAATATTAATGTGGCCTACGATCAATGATTGTACAAACTAAATTCAACTGAATTAACCGAGAGAAAAGAGTTTTGGTTGAGTTCTAAAATTAAAATTTTTACCGCAGCGCATGAATTCGCCGCCGGAGATTGAGAGTCATAGGAAGTTTGCAATGACATGAAATTTGCTTGATGACATTAAAGGAGTCAACTTTCTAATGAAACGTTACTCTTATCTTCTTGGAGCAGACGACCACCTTTAAAGGTGATTTCACCCAACGCCGAAGGACTCTTGTCTCTTGTCACGGCAATAACTGGTTGGACGTGGAGGCGTATTTACGCCTTATAGTGATTCTCTATCTATTCTCTTGTGGATCGATGAAATTTTCACGCTAAACCAGTTTATCTCGTGTTTATTACGGATTTAACAAAACTTTTTGACTGTGAGAGTTTACTTTAAAGATCATGCACCTTTCTGAGGGCAAAAATAATACTGACCTCGTTGGATGTTTGCGCACGAAGTTGTAGAAGGCTTGAATGGCAAATTGCAGTTAGGGGTTGTGTGACGATGCTTACGGTTTGCATTATTTCGTAAAGTGACCTGGCGTGCGTTAATAAAGTCATAAAAATGTAAATGCATTTTCTTAAGTCATTTTAAGGAGTGTATTCTTTAAAATGCGGTAATGTAAAAGCAAGAAGCCTTTTTTAAAAACATTAAAACTGGAAGTCATGAACGAGATGGGAGAAATAAACGTTAATGAAAACGTACGTATACGTGAGAATTGATGTTAGAATTGCCTTGTCGGAGGTCAATGAAATTTTATTTTAGCAGCAAGACGACATCCATTTTGAATTCTTTTTGAAGCCACTAGACGTGAACACATCTCTTCGGGTATTTGATTTCGTATTAAAAATTTTATATAGAACATTTTGATAGTTAAGTACGCAATAAAAAAACAGTTTTGCCTTCTTATTGAAGAGTATATGCTTCTCTTGGTGTGGCTGTCTGTGCCTTTATTGTTTACTTTCTATATAAATATCACGTTTGAGAAATAAAAGTGTATTGTGTTGCTCTCTTTTGCGTGATTGAAAATTCTATTGATTTTACGGATTAATATTTGAACGCGGTACATAAGTAGTTGAATATTTTAGAGTAAGATATAAATTTTTAATGGCGAGTAGTGGTTCTTTGTCAGTATTGGGAGTCACAATGAAAAACTTGAATATTGCTGTACATTGATTTTAATTTAAAGTCGATGCCTTCATGGAAAAAAAATATTGCGTGAAGAATTTATTCTTTTTTCCCACTGCATAATCCAAGAAGAAGAAAATTAATTCCCAAAGGAGCTTGAAATTGTGGAACAATTGGAAAAGAAAATAAATGAGAGAGAAAAAAAAAGAAAAGAAAAGAAATCATATGTTGTTGGAAATTAGAAATAAAATTCTTTTCATTGTGTGAATTTAATTTCGACATTGGAGGGTAATGAACCACGAGAATTTGTCTTACCAAATAACCAAGAATGCGTTCTCTTGTGTTGTTTTTCAATTCCAGTTTGAGAAATTAAGAAAACAGTTTTCTGAAATGAGTTTATAAAATGCAATTTGAATATAAATAGGTGAAATTATTCGGCGGGGATAATGAAAAAAATTACTAAATTCTACAGAAAAGTGTAAAAAGGTTTGGATTAAATTTCGTAAATCTACTTGGCAACTTGTTTTATGGAAACATTTCTCAGTTGGATGCTGCATCGAGTGAAAGGCAATGGTGCGCAAAGTCTGCGATGGCAAATTTGGAGAAAATTGTAATATAAAGCAATTGCATAAGGCTTTTAATTTTTTTTATTACTGTTATTATAACCGCATTGAGAGCAATATGTAAGGTTTCTCGTAATTTAACAGCATTTAATTCATTTTTATGTACTAGATGATGAAGGTGGCCATTTTTTAAACATTTTTCAACATTCATAAAACTATGAAAATCAATGTAAAAGTAATTTATTGAGCAATTAGCAAGGCATCTTGAAGTAAGTTATTGAAAAAGGGAAGGAAACGGTCTGATGGCCGTTGGACATTTGCAGGGGTTGAAAACCTCATCACTTTTCAAGACATAAAATTGTACTATAAATATTTTTTACGATCTGAAAGCAAAAATTGTTTTGCATTTGGTTTTTTAAAAACATGAAATATGATGGATTTTTTCTTGAGGTAATAAAGTAATTTATTAACAGCAGGAAGCATAAAATATACCTAGCTTTCAAACGAAATTTATTGAAGACATTAAATTTTATCTTTGTTTATTCTTAACGGTATATGTCGTCATTAGAATACTTTGTTTCGCCCTAAAAAGGCCAGTTTCAAATAAAAAAATGAAAACAAGGATGACGCATTGCGATATAACCGAGCAATATATTATTTGATCTTAATGAAATATCTAATCAATCAAATTATTCGGTAAAAAAAATAGTTGAAAAGTAATTAAAAATGAGCACAGTTTGCCTCTAAATTAATTTTGAAAGCCTTGAAAAATTGTTTTTTTATTCTTTCATTAATTTCAAGTTGAGAGAAATTCTTGGAAGCTAGCATATTAAATTTGCAAAGACATTAAATGGTTAGTAATATGCCACTTTAAAATGTTTTAAAGTCGTGGTGTTGCTTTCGTTTGTCCTATTAATGGTCTGCATAAGCTGACAAACTGTATATGAATATATTTTACTACGCATTGCGTTTTATTTTCCAGGATAATAAATGTAAAATAAATTTATGCTTATGTAATAAACAGTGCAGTTAGAAAACCGTTTTTCCTTTTGGTTTTGAGCAAAAAAATATTAGTGGTTTTGGATATTATAACAGGCTTTGTCTTCTTGGTCGTAACTTCCTAATGGGCGGAACATGTGCTTCAACTTTTCTTTTTTAAAAGCTTTTCTTAGGGTCACCTTAATGTTCTCATAAAGTAGTGAGTAAATGGTGAATAGATGTGGCCTGGTGAACCTCAAGTGTGGACATCCAAAATGGAGAAATTGTGGATGGGACACTTAGTAACACGTGCAAGAAATGACCTGCTCGTTCAGAAAACGTACAAACTGCAAGCGGTTTTAGTTGATCGGTTAAAATAAAATTAATTAGAAATTGAGGGGGAAAATTTTTTTTTTTTTAGATGATAAAAGAACTTATTTTTTTTTACTTCGATTTTTTCAGATCCTTGCGACGGAGTCGAGTGTCCAGCATTCCAAGTATGCCAATTGGACGAACACCGCAACCCTGTTTGCAGATGCAATGGCGTCTGCACCATGGAGTTTCGACCTGTTTGCGGTTCGGATGGCAAAACATATAGTAATGAATGCATAATGAGGGTTGAAGCCTGCAAAGCCCGCAAGAATTTTCGAATCATCTACAGAGGCGAATGCAGTTCAGGTAAGGCAAATCGAAATTAGTTCTAACCGGAGTAACGCAAATAGAATTTTGCATCGCCACACGGGTTATAAATTACCAGAGGAAAGTGAAGGGGTTGTTAAGAGGTGGGAAAAATTAATTAATTATGTATTCTATTAAGCTTGGGTAATGAATGGTAAAGTTTCAAAGTTGAAAAATGATGTGATTAAAGGAGAAAGAGAGTATTTGGTTATAATATTTTATTTTCTAAGAAGTTTCTGAAATAGCCACAATTTAATTAAAACTAACGGTAACTCTGCTTTTCGTTATTTGGTGTGAAAGTTAATGTGTTTATTAATCTGTGGTTTTAATAGCTAATCAAATTATAAAATATAATTGCGTTTTGCAGTAGTATTGCAATTCTAAGATGATTAAAAGTGTCACTTGATAAGGCTAATCAGAACGATACAGATTTTTTTTTAAAGTTAGTGTGTGGACAAAGAAAATCTCCTTTCCTTGATGTTGCCAGAAGAAACATTTTTTTGTCTTTTATCTTTGCGTTTCGAGTACAATTGGAGAAATTTCTTTCCCTGTACTGTTATTGAAATTAATGAATTTACAGAGACAACACCACACCATGTGGATTACAATAAACTATTGTTAGAAAACTTTATGTGAAGAGCTCAAGCACTGTACTCGCAATCTCAAATACATTCTCAACATAATTGTTTGATCAAACTGAAAATAGAAAGTTATTTACATTTACAAGTTTACAATTATTTGGCTTCAGAAGCGCTAGCGGGATAGTTAAAGAAATGTACATACCGTAGTGTGTTTTATATCACACTTCTTCGATTAGAGGTCGCGGCTTGATAGTGGTCTTGGCTTTACTATATAGTGCAAGGGGACTTCTGTGTTGAGTTAAATTCTACGTTAAATTTCTTGTTGTCAAATTGGACGTTAAATTTACTATTGTCAAATTCGATGTTAAATTCGATGTCATCAAATTCAACGTTAAATTCGATGTCATCAAATTCAACGTTAAATTCGATGTCATCAAATTCGATGTTAAATTCGATGTCATCATATTCGATGTTAAATTCGATGTCGTCAAATTCAACGTTAAATTCGATGTCGTCAAATTCAACGTTAAATTCGATGTCATCAAATTCGACGTTAAATTCGATGTTATCAAATTCGACGTTAAATTCGATGTCGTCAAATTCGACGTTAAATTCGATGTCGTCAAATTCGACGTTAAATTCGATGTCAAATTCGACGTTAAATTTACTGTTGCCAAGTTCGACGTTAAATTCGACGTTGTCAAAAGCAGCCCCATTTTTTAATCCCAGAAACATGTCCAGTAGTCTTAATAAACATGTTCCAAATGAATCGGAATGGAGAAAAATTTACATTAATTACCGTAATCAAATTAAGTAAAATATTTAATAACTTTTTGCGTTAGTAAATTATATGCCGAGTAATATTACAAAAAAATTTATTCCGAATATTTTCCGTTATTTTCTAATCTTCTACAGGATTTACTTGAAGGAGGCTTCAGGTTCTTGCCTTAATGCTGTTGTCAAGCAAATTCTTATCTTGGGAATAATGTTTTTTGCACCTGAAGATAATAGCATGCCATTTATACACTTTTACCTGCCTTTAACATTGATAGATTGTGGTCTAAAACACTTCTGTAAGTGAAAAACGGAAAAAAAGCAATGCACACAAACATCAATGTTTCTTAGCTATATGTACATTAGCATGTTATTTACAATTCTCTTAAAATTTCTACTTCAATAATTGCAACTGGAAATTTATTCGTAACAAAATTCTTTAAAATACCATGGAACATCGAAGTGATTTAATCAGTGCTAAAAAAATTAAGTAAATTCATTAAATGTGTATAATTCATGCTTGCTAGAGCGTTATTATTGAAATGTTTCTGGTTCAAAAACACCACATCAAGGGTTACACGTTACAGTTAATTATGGATTAACCAATGCTAGAAAGATCATTGACACCTACCTATTTCAAATTGCTAATTCACTTGCAAAAATTGTGTTTGAATTGATTTTGTGATTAAAGTCGACGCCTCTCCTATTTTTATGTTCTTTTCTTTTCATCAGCCATTCGCTCGAAGAGGTTTTTTTTTTTCATTTTTTTTTTATTTTACTCTTTTTTTTCCCCGCTTCCAATAAGCCTGAACACATTTCGACTCCAACTCTCACTCAGTTTGGGAGGGGAAAAGGAAGTAAGCATGGTTATTAGCAAAGTAGTTGTTCTCCACTTGGCAACGGCATTTGAGCAATCAGTGGCCTCGCACGCACAATTTGACAGTCAACCCACTTCTTGCTTTTCTTCCATCTGCTCAAGTTCTTGCACACTTTATTTTTTCCTCTCTCTCTCTCTTATACATCTATTTCTTGTGGGATATTTGTAGCCAAGCAAGATGACTGCATCAGATTGCCGACAAAGAAGCAACTCGGCTGTGAACTTCGTATTCACTTCACTTATTTTAAAGTACTTTTTTCCCCCTTTAGAACTCAGAAGTTAGAGAATTAGGATTACACATCGGCTGTGAGGTTGGAGGCGTAAATCTGAGTTTGAAAATTAATGGAAAAATATGATGATTTGTAAATTGGAATTCAACTTTAAGAGAAAATGAAATCTATATCTAGAAATTGTATAAATGCTACTGTTCGTACGTGCTTTGAATTTTGTTTGATATTCAATTGGCAATTTTCGGAAATTGACAAATGCGTTATGACTTTAAATTGTGTTTGGTATCGAATTGATAAGTTACAAAGTGAATTGCGTTTCAACGTAAATTGTCTATTCGCAATACGTTCATCTTTATGTGAAAACTATTTTCGGATTGGTGATAGAAAATTTCAACTTTCTCGACTCTTTTTTTTTCACTGTCGATAAATTCGAAGTCTTTTGGGTATCTAATCTTATTTGGCAGTCAACACGACGAACATATTAACGAGATGATTTTTTTTAAAAAAACCCAATACTTGGTATTTTACCAATTCAATTGAAAAAGAAATTTAAAAGTAGTTTCATTTAACAATTATATTAAATAACTATTTTTTAATACTATTTTGCAGGTGTAAATCCATGTGTCAGTCTCTCATGTCTTCCGGGACAAGAATGTGAGATTGATAGATTTGGTATAGCTGCATGCGAATGCCCACCTGCCTGCGAAGCGGTCATGAAACCAGTTTGCGGGAACGACGGTGTCACTTACGACAATGAGTGTGAAATGAAGAGAGCTTCTTGTATCCAGAAGAAAAACATTCATATTTTCTATATGGGACCATGTGGTAAAGCTACGTTTTAGATTTGTATTAATTTCTAAAGTTTCTTCGCGTACGTGTATATTGTTCTGCAGCGAAGCTTTAAGAGGGGAGCTTTTCGCTATGAATTAACAATTTAAGTTTTGCAAAAATGTTTTAGTGGTGAGGCTTACCAAGTTTATTACTTTGCTCATTTTTAATTGAATTATTAATGCTATGCGTCAAAATTTAATATGGCTAAAGTAGAAATTGTAATTTGCAGCGGGACAAGAGGGTCCTTGTAACGGCTTCGAATGCAATTTTGGAGCCATGTGTGTGGTGAAGAGCGGTCAAGCAGTCTGTGAATGCCCAACGTGTTCAGCCGAGTTCAAGCCTGTTTGTGGATCTGATGGAATTTCTTACAATAATGAATGCAAGCTGAAATTGGACGCCTGTTTACAAAAGAAAGAAATTAAATTACTTTACCAAGGACTCTGCAGTAAGTATTGGTTTTCTTTTCCTTTTTATTTCCTCGATCCGGTAATACTCTCTCATCCGAGCAATTTTGCGGTTAAAATAGGATATTGAACAAGGAATTATTTGTTTCTTTATAACAATAATTTAAATTGTTAATACTCTATTTAAAAGATTTATGTGTAATGTTCACTTCAAAGGAAAAGATAGACAAAAAAAATATGGGGTATATATATATATTTTTTTGTAAAAATAAGTTTTCTTTTCTTTTTTTTTGTTTTGTTTGGAAGACTGTACAGAGCCGAATTGCAAAATGAAAAATGATACCATGAACCGATCGACATCAATAATCCGTTTTCGACTCGGCTTGTGCAGTGCAATTACCCGAGTTGGAAAATTTCGATTTTTCTTTACCAAGAATACAGAAATTCAGATTAAAGTTGAATATTCTGAATATCTTTAGCATAAACCATTATTTTAAAGAATCTGCTGTTGTCAGTTTAAGACTGCGTGTATCACATTCGCATTAAGGAAGAAATGAAATCGAGTGCAATGACGTTTATAGCATTTTATTTCACATAAAATGTTATGCGATGGTTAAAGAAATTAAAGTGGCTTTAAAATAAGAAAAATTCATTTTGATTTTCAAAATTACTGAATAACAAAACTGCCAAATGATTAAACATAAAATCAACAAATGGTACAATTAAAGCTGTTGTTTAAAGATGAATATGGTATCTTAAAGTTCGTACATTTAAAACGTGCTGTTCTTATCTTGTTCTCATCTTTAATGCGCTGTATACGAAGCACTGGATTATACTGGCAACCTTTCCTTATATTCCAACTCCCAACCAAGTAATTTGGACTTTAAGCAACGAGCTTTGCTTTTTCACAACAGTTTCTAGGAGCTACAAACTCTGATGCATAGAAAAAGAGGTTTTTTTTTCTAAGGAGTTGTTAGCTTAAAAGGAAATGTTCTGACAAAACTTTTGAGTACTTTTGTACGTCATACCTAAAGTTAATCAAGATTCCCTCGTCTTTACTCCATCCACACTTGAGAAAGGTGTGGAAAAGTTGGCAGTATCGTTAATGGTAAAGATACGTGCATTGCAAGTAATTACTTACTTCAGAAAGTGAAGAAAAGTCAGTAGCCAAAAGTGTGTTCTGACTTCTTAAAGCATTGTGAAGATGTAAGAAAGCTCGAATAAAAATATGAGTGCTCAGTATTTTATTATTTTATTATTATAATAGTTTAAAAATTGTTTATTTTATTTTACTAGATGGATGTGAAAATGTTCATTGTGAATTTTATTCGGTTTGCGAAAGTGATGGAAAAGGCAGCGCCAAATGTGTTTGTCCTCAGTCCTGCGTTCAGGTAACGTGACTAACTTAAGTTATATAAAATGAAGAATAAATTAAATTATTTATTTACTAACTAGGTTGATGCAAAAGTGTGTGGCTCTGATGGCATCAGCTACACTAACGAGTGCGAGCTGAAAGTAGCAGCTTGCAAGAAACAGCAGTTGATTTTGGCAATTTCTAAAGGCGATTGTGGTATGTCTAGAATTATATTAAAAATTGTAATCACGTTTGAATTTGATAAAAAAAAGAATTGTTTGCAGCAGAATTCCATTTGATATGTTAAACAAATTTTATCTCAGTTAAGATCAAGATTTTTTTTTTTTTTACATTTAGTCAAAATGTTCTTTTCCAGTTTTGATGGTTCCCCCGTTACTATGCAAATATGTGCGAGTAAACCGTGTGCTTTCTTATCTGCGGATCAAAGTTGAAAACAAAGGCAACGGAGTTATTACGTTATTTATAGAAAAACGGCTCATAAGTCTGCAGTTGATAACGAGCGCATTAAAACCTGTAATGAAACATTGATTACCACGCAAGCACAAAGAATTTCCTCGGTATAAGTTAGTTTCTTTACGCTTAAAGTGTATCACTTCGTTGTTAGATCACTTTAATTAGACTTGCAAATGCGTCCTGTTGATTAACTGTCAGTTATCATTGATTTTTTTAAAGATACTCTAAAGACAGTGGTAATTGTAATTAATCTCGAAAGGTAAAATTTAATTATGCACTGAGTAGTGACAAGAGATAATTTATAAAAATCTAATTTGAAGTAAGGGTTTGTGTTGAAATGAAATTAGAAAAGCAGGTATTGAAGTTGAAACATTCAAGTCGATGGTTTGTTTTTCTCGGATTGCAATATTGATTCGGAGAAGAACGAAAATGAGCAAAGTGTTGTGGCGAAAATAAAGTGTAAAGTGAGAGCATTTGCAATAAATATTTCGTCGTTGCTTTGTTTAGAAAGTGCAGAGCAAGAGATGTGATGCATTAGCAGGGTGTCCATTAACTAAATAGGGTTTCGCACACAAAGCCCGACAAGAGTGGTCTACTTGTCGTTCTTTCTGCCCTATTCTATTTGGTAAAAGTAAATGAAGTCACAAATTATTCACACGCCTAAACTTGCTTTTCTTTCTCGCCGAATGCAAATTATTTGGAATGGGTAAAGTGGATTGCTTTTGTCGTGCTCTTCTTATTCAAGAAGTTTGAATGGATTTTTTTTCTTTTGCTATCTTCAGGAAAGTAACATCAACAAGCTGTATTATTCAATAATATTTATTCTTTAGCACTTAAAATTTGCTAATGTTTTCTGCTATAAATTAGATCGTGTGGTTTATTTTCTTGTGGAATAACAATATTGGAATTTTGCCATTACGTTTAGATTTGTGCCAAAATGTGCATTGCAAATTTGGTGCTCGGTGTGAAAATGGTCAATGCGTTTGCCCCACACAATGTCCCGATACTTACGAGCCTGTGTGTGCTAATGATGGTTCTACTTATACCAACGAGTGCTTCTTGCAAAAAGCTTCTTGCCAATCTAGCCAGGAATTGGAAGTTCTCTTTTATGGCGACTGCGAGGACATTTCTGGCTCTGGTATTTGCTTACCTTACACTTAAAAAAAGAATTCAGATAGCAAGTTTAAAGGATCTTATCTTTGTTGTACGCTATAAAAACAAAAAGTGTCATTAGAGACTAAGTTGTTAACCCTAAACACATGTTCGTCCAAAGAATTTTATTGCGAGTTTTGTGGCTCAGAAAGAGCACGTCTTTTAAAGAAAAAATAAGAAAAACAAAAAAAACATTAAATTTGCTATCTAAACTTTATTTTTCATCTTTGACTTTGACTAATACACTAACATTTTTCAACTTTTTTCTATCGTCCTTCTTTCCAATCTTTTTCCCCGTTGGTTTTGATTAACGATGAACAGAAGACATTGGTTCGGGTAAAAGAGATGAAGAATGTGACGAGTCTACGTGTCGCTTTGGTGGCACGTGTGAATTTGACGCTGAAAGTACCGCTCGTTGCATTTGTAACATGAACTGCCATTTGGCTCGGGGTCCCGTGTTGTGTGGCTCTGACGGGCGCCTGTACAACAGCGAGTGCGAATTGCGAGAGGAAATGTGCAGCAGGCAGCGAGAGATCAAAGTGCAGTCCCTTGACTTTTGCAGAGGTCGGTTGTCAGGGTCGTCGAACTTGATATTAGAATTTTATTTCTGTTTTTACTTTCGCAGCATGTGATACGCACGAAAAATCATTTGGTTTCCTTTTTTTTTTGTAATTTGAATATTTGAGAATGAATTTTATTTTGAAATCAGATTAGCCTTAGACAAATGCCATAGTAATTGAAATAAATACGATATCACAAGCTAACATTCAATAATTGCATACAGTTCCAAAACCAATTGGAGAAGATGTCGTAAGGGCATGTGACGGCCACCCTCCAATGGTGAACCCATTAACCCGACGAGAGTATTTTTGTGGTGATAGTCCGTACAGAGAAGATTGTCCGCCGAGTACTTACTGCCACAAAGCCCCCGATGGACGATTTGCCAAATGCTGTAGAAATGGTGATGATATTTACTTGACCTTTTGAAACGAAAACGATGTGACTCTTTTATTTGTTAACAGAAGCGACCATTAAAAGTTGCTCAGAGAGTACGTACGGTTGTTGTCCAGACGGAAAAACAGCAGCCTTGGGCTCAGGACATGCAGGATGTCCAAGTAATAAACTTTGTTTTCGTTTATCAGAATTATTACTTATCTTTTATTTCAGGCGTGTGCAAGTGCAATAAATTGGGTTCTTACGGAGAGACTTGTGATCCTTCGTCAAAACAATGTACCTGCAAACCAGGCGTGGGTGGGTTGCGTTGTGATCGATGTGAACCAGGTTTCTGGGGGCTTCCTAAGATATCAGAAGGAAATAGTGGTTGCATTCGTAAGTTAAAGAGAAAAACTTGACGTTGTCTTAAATTTATAATATAATTACATGAAAATTATTAGCTTGTGGCTGCTCTTTATTTGGAAGTGTTCGTGATGATTGCGAACAGATGACAGGTCGCTGTGTGTGTAAACCTGGAATTTCGGGAATGAAATGTAACATTTGTCCCGAAGGTCAAGTATTGGGACCAAATGGCTGCTCGGATGGTAAGATTTAATCTGTTTGAAAATCAAAATAAAGAACTTAAAATTAAAATTTATTGTTTAGTGGATATTTCGACTCCAGTTCCTCGCTCCTGTCGCGAATTACGATGCTTCTTTGGTGCCAAGTGCGAGGAGCATGATGGTCATGCGGAATGCATTTGTGATTCCAAGTGCCCCGATACAAGCCAGGAACCAGTTTGCGGGTCCGATGGTCAAACATATGGTTCCGAATGTCAACTGCAACTGTTCGCCTGCAGATACCAACGTGATATAGTCGTGAGAGCTTTGGGACCGTGTCAAGGTGATCATTTCCAACTTTAACCATATCGATCGAATATTTTTCAATAAAATATGTTCTATGTCAAAATTTAATTTCAGAATCACTTCTACCACCCACGGAAGCGCCTTGGCGCCGTTCGACTCTGCGTAAAACGACTGACGTTTATGAGTATACGAATCTGTCAAAGTCGACACGTCATTTGGGCCATAGCATTGCTGAAAATTATATCAGTACAAAACCCACCAGTTCAACTCCACGCAAAGGTTTGATCGGGGACATTTGTTTTCGAGACAAAGACTGTGTCGTGGTCTACAGTCGATGTAACAACGGGCTGTGTGACTGTAGAGAAGGGTATTTTGCCACACCTGACACGCACCAATGCCTTGGTATGAAGTAAAAATTGTTATTGCAACTTTAAGAACATTATTAATTTCACTTTTCAGCCCAAGATTTGCCAGTCCGTTCCACGCCAGAGTCAACTCTAATAGCCTGCAATTCTCATCCATGTCAAAACGGTGCGACTTGTTTAGACGAACTAGATGGGACTTTTAGATGTATTTGTCCTGCAGGAAGAGGCGGTGCCGTTTGCATGGACGGTGAAATAAAACGTTAAATATCTAAGTTTGAATTTTTTTAATTCAAACATTTAATTTCTAGTTCAAGGATTTGAAACTCCGGCTTTTTCGGGAAAATCTTATATTGAGATGAGAACGTTGAGTGGTCACAGTCAGGTGACCATCGAGATGGAATTTCGAACATTTGCCAATGATGGTATTCTACTGTACAACGGCCAACATTACGATGGTCAGGGAGATTTTATTTCGCTGTCTATTAAACAAGCTTTCGTCGAATTTAGGTGATTCTCGTAATAAAATCAAATTTCGTAAATATTTTATATTTATAAAATATTTTATATATAATATTTTAGATATAACCTTGGAAACGGCCCTGTCGTAATTCGGAGTACACACAAAGTAATGATGAAAAAATTTCATAAAGTCGTCGCAAAACGATTCCACAGAGATGGAATGCTACGTCTAGATGATTACGAGGACGTTTCAGGCAAATCTCAGGGCACACATAAATCTTTGGATCTTGTTGAGAATCTCTTTTTAGGTTATGTTCCAACAGATAAAAAAGAGTGCGTATAAAGATGCTATACAGTACTGTTGAAATTCAATGTGACATCATGACATTGTTTTTTTCTTGTAGAGTTTTCGATAACATTGGCGTTTCATTGGGTTTGGTTGGCTGTATTCGAAAATTGAAATTAGGTCGGAAAGAGATTATGTTAAAATATCCGGGATCCAAAGATATCATCCGTGGAGCTGAAATAGGTCTGTAAAGAAGACAATGTTAAATTTATTTGATTTAATTCTGACTTTTGTTTTAGGCGAATGTGGTGATAATCCTTGTGCCAGTATGCCTTGTCGCAACGGTGCTACGTGCATGGCAATAGGCCTAGAACATTTTAAATGCACGTGCCAAGCCGGATTCACTGGCAAAATGTGTGAAATAACGCTCAATCCTTGCACATCGGCCCCATGCGCCCACGGCTCCACGTGTATCGCACTACCACAAGGTGGTTTTATGTGTAAATGTGGCCCAGGAAGAAAAGGCGATTTGTGTCAAGATTGTAATTTATTTTATTAAATGTTACTTTAGTAAAAGTTTTCCATTTATTAATTTGTGTTTCATTTCAGTAAAACCTGAGATGCATGATGTGTACATTCCCGATTTCGACGGTCAATCGTATATCGAGGTTCCAACATTGCAAAATGTGGGTCAGTCGTTTGCGATTGAAGTGTGGTTTTTATCACGAGCATTGAATGGGCTTCTCCTGTACAATGGACAGCTGACAAATGGCAAAGGAGACTTCATCTCGCTCAATTTGGTCAACGGATATCTTCAATATAGATACGATTTAGGCAGTGGAATGGCTAACATTACGTAAGCAGTTTCGTGCGTATCACAAATAACTTGATTTATATTTATTGATTTTTTGTGGATTTACTTAACATTAGGAATACCGATGTAATATCTCTCGGTGAATGGCATTCGGCCAAAATTACACGTTATAATAGAAAAGGAACGTTGCAAGTGAATGATGGCTCCATTATTCGCGGAGAATCAGGGGTAACACAGTTCGATGAAAATCGGATTTAATAAACATTTATGATTTTTTTTCTTCAGCCCCCATTAAATGAACTCAATTTAGAGTTACCATTGAATGTGGGTGGTTATAAACTGCCTTACACCTTGAATCGTGATGCGGGCATCAAAATTGGTCTGAATGGTGCTATTCAACGTTTGATAGTAAACGGTGACGTGTATGATAATATTGTGGAAAGAGCTCGCGAATCGTACGGAGTAAAAAAGTATAAAGGCCCACCTTGTCTTAATAATCCATGCGAAAATGGAGGCATTTGCCTGCCATTACTCAGAGATTTTGAGTGCAGATGTCCGATGAAGTTTATAGGCAAAGTGTGCGATAAAGGTAGCGCGAGTTGAAATAGCAGAAGTAATCGTAATTTATTATAAGTTTCCATTTTGTTTAATTTAGTAATGGATGAAGTGGACGTAAACAGACCAATTTTATTTGATGGTCACACTCATTTGAAATTTCGCAACAAAATCAATAGAATGTAAGTTGTAACTCATTTAAGGTCTTCCATTATTCTAATTGCTAACAACAATAACGTTATTAATATTTAAGCGCGTGCAAATTTATTACTAACATACTAACCTACTAACTCGGGGTAATGCATTTTCAGAGATAACACATCTATATCATTAAGCTCTTCTGAGGAATTAGTAGATCCTGATTTAGGGTAAGGAATAACTGACAATTTAAAAGTTGTTCATTTATTCTTTGAGTTTATTTTCGTCAAGGCTGTTATTAATTGTTAGATTTTGAAAATTTTCGGTTTGTGTTCGTTTCCAGTTTGGAAGGTCAACAGAGCAATCGTTTCATAGTGCGGTTTCGGACAACAGAAGAGAATGGACTTTTACTTTGGCTAAATAAAGGCACTTCTGTTCATGGAGATTACTTTTCTTTGGCCGTAGCGGGCGGTTATGTGGAGATGAGTTACAATTTAGGAGTACAAAAGCAAATTCTTGTCATTCGCTCACAGGTTTGGGTGAGTGATGGCGAATGGCATCAACTGAAAGCTGAAAGGTCGGTTAAAAATCGTATTATTGGCGACAAAGAAAAGTTTTCAAATTGATTCTCGTTGTTTTCATTAAAGGAGAAAAAGATTCGGTACTCTGAGAGTCGATTCGGAAACTCCGGTGACTGGAATTTCAAATTCAGGGGCCACAGTACTCAACACTGATGGCCTGTTATGGATTGGTATGCATTTTCAATAAACTAACCAAGAATGAGTGTAACGTATTTCATTGGGCTTTAGGTGGATCCATGGGGCTTCCAGCAGGGCTGCCAATGCAGTATTACACAGGTTTCAGAGGATGCATTGGGAAAGTGAAAATAGATAATGAGGAACTTCACATGGTGTTGCACGGAGATAACAATGTGGACTTTTGTGTTGACAATTGAAAAAAAAAAGGAAGTCCGATCATTAAAAAATATTCTTTTTTCTCAGTATTACATTGAAACTATGTAACTATGTTGGACATGCCTCGCCCTGTGGAAAGGGAACCGGTTAAGTTGAATGATGTAGAAACTGAAAATTCTCTTGCTGTGCAAGACAGTGCCAGTGAATTATGATATATGGCTGTTTTATCTTCCTTAGAAGCTTCCTCCATATTAACAGTTTTGGTTTTATGTTTTTAATAAATTGTAATTGATTTGATTTATTTAATTTGAACTTATTTGGAGGGGCATTTTTTTAACCTAATAATTACAATTTTCTTTTTTTTTTATTTATCTGATTGTGATCAGAGAATTCCATAAAAAATTCATCTGTGCCAACTTATAGTTACGGTATCAAAAATTAAACAGCATTTAGTCGACGGGAAAAAATTAGGTTTATTTTTATTAAAAATTGCACCAATGAGTATAGTATGCCCTAATTTGAAATTAATGGCAAATTGTTAAATAAAAAAAAAGTTCGTAATCTGCTTACCATTTTAGATCATAATTTTTAAAAGTTGAATTGAAGCAGAGCGAGATGATGAAATTTTAAAAAGTTAAAAAATAAAGACAAAAGCTTTGCTGAATGTTAATTACAACAAATATTTAATATCAATAATTTCAAAATGTGAAATGTAATTTATAATAGTGAAAAAAAATTCCGAAAAAATTTCATCCTGTTTTAATTTTGTCAGTTAAAGTGAATATATGAAAATAAAACAAACTGGTAACCTGAAACGAAACCGAAACTTTGAAAAACAAAGAACCAAACTTTTTGAAACTTACTTCTTCGATGATTGTAGAACTTTTAAGAACAACTCAGTCATACATAGTCAATAATTTTTTTTCCCAATGAATAATTGCCTTTGAGATTACAGTTATCAGGCCTAAACGTTGTGTGGATAACAGATGAAATGTGTTATTCAATTTCAGTTTAGTTTATTATGCTGTACTTAATGAATTAATTTTTAACACGGTTAAACTGACATGTCGCAATATTATTAAATCAGTGTTATTGGATGTGTTAATTGGTTCCCTCCAAAAGTTGAGCTTTTTCCTCCAACTCATGTGTGCATATCGTTCAACAACCAATGATGTTTTTATCAGATCTGTCACAAATGAAATGCTATGTACATAGCCATCTTGTGTTTATATTCTTGAAGGATGACTGTACAGTTTTTCAACTTTGCAACGAATATTGAATCAGCCGTACTGAAAATAGACCTAATGAAATTGATATATTATTAGTGTGTATATTGCTGTTGCAATAATAAAAAGAAAAAAAATCTGAAGAGGATTTATTTTGAGTCATGTAAATTATAATTATTTTGTCAAGCGAATATTACCAATTCAAGAACTTATCTAATTACACGAAATTACCTGTGTTTGGTTTTCCCCTATCAATGGTATTGATCTATATTTAAACTCTGATACGATAAGATAATTCAGTGTGAAATTTTTGCTGAGGAAGTAACATACCTCACAACTTTCATGATAATGGCGTCGCAACACTTCAAAATTGATGCTGTGGACAGTAGTCCAACCGTGGTTGATACTGGTCTTCCTTTAAAGCACGAAACTCTTTTTGCTGAATTCAGAAAAAGAGGTTTTCACATTGAACTTATGGTAGGATTTAGTGCCTTTAAATATTTTTCATTGCAAGATTATTTTTGTAGGCTGGTGAAAATCCTTTAGAAGTTATAATTTCTTTTTTGGAATATATCCGGACTCAAAATGAAGACAATACGGATAATGTAGCTAATATTCTTCGAAACAGTGGGCATTCTCATTTGATTATTTATTTGTATAATGAAGAAGTTCAAATTCAGAATATTGATATTACAGATGGTAACGAAGAACTTTTAGTTTAAACTTTTCTTTTTCATTTGTTTTAATTTTTGTTGTTTTGTAGTTTGCAAGTATTTTCCAGAAATACCTGTAAATGTCAACCCCTCATCTGAATTTGTGCAACCTTCGGAAATGGTCTCTGCTAAATGAATCATCATTTTTATTCAATCAAAACTAAATTAAATTAAAAATGATTTATTTTCAGATATACAAAATGACTTCATATCCACGAGGACTAGCTTTGGTTATAAACAATAGGAAATTCTCGTATAAAAATAGCAAAGAAATAAGGTATGGTTCAGAAAGAGATTTTAAATATTGGACTACTCTCTTTTTTAAGCTCGGTTACAAAGTGTTTGCTGATGAAAATTTGACAGGCGAGGTAAGTACACGCGAAAGTCAAGGTTGGACTTCATTAAGTTCAATTCTTGCTAAGTTTACAATATCAATTGGTTAATTTTTTTTAATGCAGAAAATGAGTAACTCAATTAAAACGTTTGCGGGGCTTGCTGATCACGAGAATACAGATTCTTGCATTGTAGCAATTAGTACTCATGGATCAGATAAAAATTGGATACAAGGAGTTGATGGAGTTGGCTTGGATGTTGATGAGGATATCTTTGCACATTTTAATAACGTCAATTGTCCAAACTTAAAAGGAAAACCTAAATTGTTTTTTATTCAAGCATGCAGAGGATGTAAAAAAAATTGAGCAATTGCTAGATTTTACAAGATTTTCAGCTTATTCCTATCCTTTTAGGTGAGAGAGATAGAGGAACTGATGATGCAATTGACAGCAAACCAATTATGGATGATACGATTGACAGACACCCCAGTTGGAGTGATATTGCAATTATTCAATCAACAATCCCAGGTAAATAAATTCAATTAATTTTTTTTTAAATTTTCAAAAATTAAATGTTTTTCTAAAATTAGGTTATGTATCCAATAGAAGTCAATGTGAAGGCAGCTGGTTTGTTCAAGCTATAGTAAAAGTTTTCATGGAGCATTCGTGCAATACAGATTTGGAAACTATGTTAAAAATGGTTAGAACAAATAATAGTTTAATTAATATTATTATTGAACTATTTTACTTGTTTTAAAATAAGGTCACGCGTAAAGTGATGCGGTTTCAAACATTTGAACAAGAAATGCAAGCTCCTGAAATTACTTATCGTGGGTGGACCAAAAGTTTATTCTTTAATCCTTCTTAGACATTTCTTTCTAATGCAATTTTTTTTTAATTAACTTATTATTTGTTATTACATTACAACAAAACTGGTACAAAATCTCAATCGGTTTGGTCTTTATAGCTTTCAACTAAATTTTAAATTCTCTTGATCGTTCCCAGCACATTTTATGGTCAAGGTATCAACTGTGCCTGTGAACAGTAGTTCTAATTGTTGCATTGTTAATTTAAATTTCCTTATCAGCCAGTTTTCTACTCTTCTCTGTAGTGAAAAGGAGAATAAATATTTAAAAAGTAATGATAATTTAAACTAATTTTTACGTGGTTTTCTGTGGTCGATGATTTTGCAGATACTCCCGTAGATTCTGCTAAGACTAAAAGAGAACAGATTAAGAACACAAAATTTATCACTGATGAAAACCCTTACTTCTATTTAAAATATTTTGAAAGATACTAGTCAAAAAATGAACTACGAAATGAGTAGAACGTCCTGTAACTTAATTTTTAAAAAAAATTGGAATAGGATTAAGAATTCTTTAAAATCAGAAGAGTAATATTGGAATAGTTTTCTGTATTTTCGTATCGTACAATTATGAAAGCAAAACATGGATACCTTTTGTAATAGAATCGCGCATTGATTCCACCAACTTTTCAGTCGTAGACGCGGCGAAAGTTTGATCCCTGTAATTCTAAATTTAATTTTAATCATTACAAACTATATTTTCTACATCTAATAGTAAATTTAATTACTGCTTGCGTGTTACTGTGGTTAAATGCGAGTGGAATACTGTATTTCAACCAGACCTTGATCCAAAATTTAAACCAGTCAAAGAAACTCTGAAATTTTACCACTAGTTCAATATAAAAATGTAAGAAAAGTTATATACAGTACGCCTACCATTGCTTTAACATCACTGGTAAACGATTCTAGAAATTGTCTTTGACCTTGAGGAATTTCAGCACATCTTAACCGTGAGTAAGTTCTCGAATTCATGTTGGATTTTCCTTCTGTTTTCTGGTTTAATTGTCGTCTATTGATGATCCCATCCATATTAATATTACTGTTACAGGATATTTTTTCCTCCCAAATTTTGAAAATTCGGAAATGTAGGTTTGGTTTGTTGCCCTCAACAATGTACCTCTTTTATTCACCAACAAAAGGAAACCTCATTTTTGTTACTCAATAATTTACCTTTTTTTACTATTTTGTTATTTATGCAGCAGAAAAAGACAAAGTAGATTTGGATTTGCTTGATTTCCGACCAGTGATCTTCTCGCATCGAGTAAAAGCCTTACGTTTAACATTGCACTCATGTTATGCTTACACAATGTAAAGTACTACAACATTGGAAATTATAGAATTCAAATATTCCTCTATGCCTAGAATTCAAATATTTGATTTATTTTTCAATAAATTCACTGTTAATTCAAATTTAATCTCGTTTTGCTAATATTTTGCCAACTTTGAATCGCGCGCGAAACGGGCAGAACTTCGAATCGCCTGCAAAACGGGCAGAACTTCGAATTGGACAAAAAACGGGGATAATTTCGAAATGGGCAAAAAACGAGCATAACTTGTTTTCGAAGCTCTGCCTGATTCCAATTCCCATCCATCTTCTTCCCATCTTCCAAATTTCAGTCCTACTAAAATTTTAAAAATATATTTTTTTATTATTATTTATTTTTTTAAATATTATTTTGAAGAAAAAAAAACACTTAGCAGAGTAGAAATTCGAACACACAATAACATCCTTCTGAGTCAGTGGCTCTATTGACAAGCACGGTAGAATAGACATACCTAACAAGACTTTGTGATAAAAATTATAAAGTAGAATAAAGAGTAAAAACGATTTCATTTTGAACGTGAATAGGAAACAATTTCAATAACATTGACATAAAATTGCCTAAAATTCCTAAATTCCTCAGTTAATGACTGAAATCGAAATTTTTGCTGTTTGTTTTTTTTATTTGAAAATTTTCTTATTGATTACTTATTTTGTTGAAAATTAGAATAACCGATTTTTGATTCGCTTAAAATTCACTATTGTTTATTCATAATGTGGTTCTATATAAGACATTTTATGAATTGACTTTGCATTCCCATATTATCTGCCAGTTATGCCACAACTACGAAAACAGTTTTTAAAAAAGTACATTTATAAATTGTAAGTTCTTACCTGTTAATTTCCAAGTGCGTCGCACTTTTCTATATCTGTAACCAGAGAGGGGAGGCCTTGATTGTCATGTCGTTCAAGTGTTAGATAATTTCATTTCTTAGAATAGTAGCATTTGTTTATAACGAACTAGAACATTTTAGAGTATTTCAAAGAAAAGTGCTGAAAAAAAATTAATCTACAACGTCTAAATTTTGAGTTGATAAAAATGTAGTGTGTAAGATTTTAGGCCGAGGCTATTCCTACACAATCATACAGGAATAGACACTCCGTTAAAATTATAAAAGAAAATTTGAATGAAAATAATTATTAAACATGTACATATAAAATAACTTCTTTAAAAAAATGCAGACAAATTTTATTAATTGTGCAAGAATTTAGCAAACTTTTAAATAACAAATTATAGCGATTGTAGTAATGAAAATTAGATGCCTCAGTAACGTCAACAATTCTGCAAAGCAACCATATATCATTTCATTTTACTTTTATATTTGACTATTAAATATCTTATAATAAAATAAGGTTCTAAATAGAGATGTTTCGCAAATTAATGTATAATTCAAAATCGAGAGAACATGATTTTTCTAATGCAAATACATATCTCACTTTGTCCTCGTTGACAAATAAAACGGCAAAAGTAGCAACGGCATTCAAAATATTAGGATTATTTATACTAAAAAAATGGTGTGACATCTGATACAAATTAACTAAAATATATCAGATTTATAATTTTACAATACGTATATACATCCTTTAAAAAAATTAAAAAAGGCACAGTTCTCACATCCACTGCAATACTTGAGTTATTGCTCGGGAAAATGTCCTCTTGTTTTGTTATTGATATGTTCCACAACTTTGCCTATTACCTATTAAAATTAAACTGATTTACAATCAGGTAACTTGACTTTTTAGAATTGCCAGTTAAAATCCTTTCTACTGATGCAGCAAAATTAGGACAATAACAAACAACACTTGTCACTGAAGTGCTTTTTCTTTTTAACTGACTAGCACGTACAGGGATCAGTAAAAGTTTTATCAACGAAATTGTAACCAAAAAGAAAAAATTGTAAATGCAATATTATATAATCAGATTCCACTTCCAAGTTTGCATAGTGTTTCATTTCTCCTTTTTGAATTTAATTTTTTAAAATTTCTTTCTTAAATTGCAGCTGTATGGAAGCTACTTTGTAATTTTGTACTAAGGGTTATCAACAATACTCTGATAATTCTTTACGTTTTAAAAAAAGATGGTTTCACTTAGCATTTTTTTGTGATTTAAGTTGGCACTGGCAGAAACAACTTTCAGTAAGCAAATCATCTTTTTTTTTCTTTTTACAAAATTCTTTTCTCTTTTCTGTGTCTTTTTTTAGGCACTTCCAAATTCACAATTTGGTTTTCATCTTATAAGAATAAACAAAACAAAATTATAACTGAAAGCACTTATATACGACGTCCTTTTCACGTGTCGATCAGCCTCATTATGCCTCTTAAAATATACTAAAAAGTTAGTTAAAAACAAAACGACAAATATGTTTATATACAGGATTCAAATCCAATTTAAAAGTTTTTAAATTGGATTTAAAAGTTTTTAAATGAATGAATGGAAGGTTGAGAGACGAGGCACACTGTTTCACTTTCACAAAGCACACCAAGTCACCAAGTTACAAAGACTTATTAAAGGCACATTTCAGATTTGTCCATTTTTTAGAAAAAATTTTTTGTTGTTGATTACATCAACGTTAAAAAAATGTTCCATACCAGATGGATGTTTAAAATTCATCTTTCTTCTTTTCTAGTGGCAGCTAAATTATTCCAAATGTCGATATTTGTGAGCACTCATTTGTGACAAACCTAACACTGCGTACTGGCACTTCATACAATGGTAATGTGTTTGTTTCTGATTATGAGTACATCCTTCAATATTGCAGTTTTGTGTTGGAGTGAATTTCTCAAATCCGGCAGCCATTATGTTGTCCAATTTCTGATGCTGCCTTCTATGCGCTACAACTTTATTAGTGTCAGTACACACGTATTCACACTTAAGGCAATGGAAATGCGATGCTTTATTCGTGGACGACCCACTGGACGTTGCCATCGCAACAGTGTACAAACATTCTGGCCGACCACAAGCCACGTTTGCTCTGAATTGCTGGAAATCACCCCCCATTAGAGTATCTAGGCGTTCGTGACGAGCTGTGTGTTGAACAAAACGAGTTTTATCGCAAAAAGAGTAACCACAATCACGTCTCACACAGTGGAAATGCGTCTGATGTTCTCGGTAGCCACAGTGTGTGTACTGGCAATCCTCGTTAAAGCGGTATCGAATGTAACCTTGAGGGACCGGTTCGTCTTTTAAGATTCGGAGCGACGCTAAAGCAGAAGGTGCACGAATTTTCTTGCATTCGCTTCCCCCGTAATCTTCGTTTCTCGGCGAAGTGGACGAAGTGCGTTTACGAGGTCCTCCCATAAATCTGGGAGAATTGGGATGTACCTCGGAAGCGTCCTCGATAGGAGGACTAGCAATACATGAATTGGAATACGGAGATCCTTGGGACGACTGTTCAGCATCGAATTCATTATTACTGCTACCGTTATGGTGCGGCGATGTCCTGTCATCCAGCCTAGATGCAGCCAGGTGAGAATGATGAGAAAGTAAGGTGTGATACCCAGGCATGGACATGAGACTGGCTTGCGGGGGAAAATAAATCGGAGATTCAGTAACGGGTGTTTGAAAGAGATTGGGATGCAAATTTTTTATCGATTCGGCAGAAATATTCATATGAGCATGATGGCTTGGTTTCATTTTGGTTGCTTCCGCATTACCAGGCATTGGCCCGTGGTCGTTGTCCAAGTCAAAATCTCCGTCGTCAGAGTTGTTATCATTTGAAGAGGATCCACCGTGGGAAGCCGAAAATGTATGTGACATGTCTGTGTGCTTAGCAAGATGAGGAGCAAGTTGAAGGTAGTTGGAGAAAGCCTTTAAAAACAAAGTAAAACGAAATTAAAATAAAATCTTTGAAATATTATTAAACTTTCAATGCAATATACAGTCGAACCCTGTTATAACGAAATCGATCGGGACCAAAAAAATTAGTTCGTTACAATGAGTTTCGTTTTAATGAATTTTTTTAACGTGGGCTTCTACGGGAATTTATAATTCGGAGATTTGGAATCCTTTGTTATAGCGTGATTTTGTTATAAGTGAGTTCGTAATAGCGGGGTTCGACCGTAATTAAATAATTTATATTAAACTGCAGGCATCCAAAAATTAAACTTGTGATACCTGGTTGCACACTTTACAGTGAAAATGTTGTTGCGTCTTCTTCAATTTGCAAAAAGGCCTTCCACAAGGATAATTTGGGCCAAATTCCATACTTTGATCCATGTGGATTTGCCAATAAGGTTGTTGTATAAACATTCCCGAATGAGATTGGTGAATCATTTGATTCAAACTTTGATTATCATCATCTCCATCATCATCACTGCGAATACTAGAATTTCCACTCTGCCCATTTCCGTTAACGATTTGTCCATTCTCTTTACCGACATTATTTTTCAAAGGCAAGGCAGACAAGGGGTAGAAAGTTCCGGTGGCTTTAACTACTGTCGTTTTTTGGTCCATTATTACATTTCTGGGACTAGGGGTACGTTGAAAAGACAGCGTTTGAGGAGGCAACGAAAGAGATGATGGCGCACAAGATATTACGCAGCCATTTTCGTTGCTGTGTTGCTCTTGTTCGTGAGTTAACATTTTACTGTATTGAATAAAGGAATAGTTGCAGTTGTCTCTAGTGCAGTGATAATGGCGATTGATCTTGTTACTGGGACACGAATCAAATCGACAGTCCACATCTCGATCAAAGTAAGCAAAACCTTCGAGGATTTCCACCGTCCCGTGAAAGCCGTGAGTGTGTTGTGCGAGGATATCAACTTTATCGGTTGTGTAGTGGCAGCGGTTCTTCATGCAGTGGTAATGCAGGCGATCCAGGTGAGGACAGAGGTGATCGGGGCAAGGAGTGTTTTGTGGGAAGACATAGAACCCTTCCAGATCCTCAACCTTAAAACCGTAAATGGGGAATAAAAATTAAAAACAGCTTGCAAATGGCAGCAGATCGCAAAATTTCATTTTAACACATTGCTCGGCCACTTTAACCGTTCAGCAATAACATTGGAATTGTTCAAAATAAATAGTGTACAAAACCAAAAATTGCATAAATCTACGCTTAATACAACTTTTAAAAGCTCGACATTCGATGTCAAATAAAGAGCAACTAACCATACCGAAAGCACAACTAAAATGCAAGCCGTTTTATTTTTAAACCCCTTATTTACAGTACACATACCCACCCAAAAAATCATTGTAACGTTAAGTGTAAATGTGCATTGGCCATTTTGGTGCATTAAATGTTAGGCAGCAGAGTGCTAAACGGTTAAAGTTAACCATTCACTGATAAAGTAGGAAATGAATTGGGATCAAACTACATAGATTTATGTGCAACAATTTTAAGGTACGGGAAAATAATGCCAGAACAGAAAGTAAGAAATCTTCTTTCAGTATAACAAAACTTAACTCACCTTGGATTGCAAAGGGTTGGCAACGATTTGACTCATCATTGGTAAGGATAATGATGTCGGAGTACCAACTAGAGAGCTGCAACTAGGTCTGGATGGTAAAACTGCAGTCGGAAGAAGGCCAAACGGCATTGCTACTGCAGATATCGGTGTACTTTCTAAGTACGATTGTGTGGTGGCAGTAGTGCCAGAAGCTGTGGCACCCAATCCCAAATGAGGAGGACTCGGTTTTGGAAGTTTAAAGCTCGTAAAAATGGCTTGGGGAAGTTCAGAAGGACTGGATGGCATTGGAAACTGCGGCCATACCAACAGAGAGAAAAGAACAAACCAATTATTAATATACAAAACAACTAATCAATGTCACATCACTTACTTCTATCACTCTGTTTTTAGGAGGTCGACCCCTTTTCCTCTTAAACATGCTGTCCATGGTTGTTGCCAGAGTCATGTTTAAAGGATCTTTGCCGGTGTTAAATTTCCGCGAATAATCGTGCATCTTGTAATGATCTAATCGTCGGAAGGCTTTGTCAGACGGCATAATTATCTCATTACAATTGTCCTAAAAATGTAAGTATTGTATAGTGAATGAAAATACTCCTATTATTTTTTACGTACCCATCCGCAATGATAATGTTTTTCTTTATTCTGATAAGGACAGTCATTCGGACAAGTTGAAGGTTGCCCGACTTCCTGAGTGGTGTAAAAAGCTTCTGTCACTTGATCCTGTTGCTCGTGGGTTCTTGCGTGTTCCCTTACGCCATCTTTAGACCTGAACATCATTGTACAACTCTCAGTTGTACAGTGGTAGTGATCCTTATACAAAAAATCGCAATTTGGTTTGCAAGGATCATTAGCTGTGTACCTAAAATTAATGAACAATCATACTAATTAATTTTCTGCAACAATAATAATTTTTTCTTCAAAAATAGATTTCTTGTTCACCTTATGAGATATTTCTTCCATGAATCATCTGGCTTTGGTTTGAGTAAATCATTTGTAAGATGATCAATGGCGGCAAGATGTTCAGCTCCCAGCTGACCGGAAGTCAGTAATTGTTCAGCTTTGCTACCTGGCAGAAGCACGGGCAGAGACAATTGTGAATTGAGATTAACACCTGATAGAGAAATATTCATCTTACAAAACTACCAGTTAATGTTACATCAGTGAATTTATAACACCAAAAAAGTCAAACGCGTAA
This sequence comes from Stenotaenia linearis, assembly GCA_034700445.1. Classification (NCBI taxonomy): domain Eukaryota; kingdom Metazoa; phylum Arthropoda; class Chilopoda; order Geophilomorpha; family Geophilidae; genus Stenotaenia; species Stenotaenia linearis. The sequence continues at coordinate 109,147 of JAQIXT010000005.1, read as the reverse complement.
AGGCGACTTGTGTTAGTTATAGCGGTAAAAACCCTCACCTGTAAGCAAACTAGCAAGCCGGGAGAGCGCCTGGGGATCAAGGGATTGATAATTCAGGTTGAAATGATTGCTCAAAGGGTAACTTAAAGCTGTGTTGCTATTGCTGCTTGTGTGAGTGGTTGATGTTGATGTACCTGCTGCACTCTGCAGACCACTGGCTGTGGATGCACCTGGCGCGGCAATGTTGTTATTCGCACTCCCGCTGTGAACCGCCGTGAGTAGGGACCCCTGTGTGTGGATTCCACTTCCGGTCGATTCACTACTGTTACCCTGTTTTTAATTAATTTTTTTATTGTATTATTATGTCCAGAAAATATTAACCCTTTCAATAAAAAAAATAATCAACTACCTCTTCGTTCATTTGATTGGGCATTGGTGGTATTGCTTGGCCATCTCCTAAAGTTTTCAACATACTCTGAGCCAATTTGTATTTTCTATATGCTAATTCATTGTCCCTACGTTCGTGTTTGCGTTTATGAGAGTAAAGCTGGCCACTTGAATGAAGGACATACGTACAACCTGAAATGAAATACGATAATTTAATTTCTTCTTCTTTTCAAAGAGTTGTGATCATTTACCTGCACGAATACAATGAATGTGATTGCATACTCGTGAGTATCTGCAATTTTCATAAGAGCAATGCTCATGTTTCATAAACTTCTTGAACCCATCTTTGTTAAGTTGTTCATCTTTTATGTGATACGACTTGTGTTTTTCTGTAAATAATAATAAAAACATTTTTTTCTAAACAGTCTAGCTAATAGAAAAATAATAATTACCCATATCAGCTTTGTTTTTGAAGGTAAAATTGCAATTTGCTCTTCGGCAATGGAAATGAGTTGTGCGTTGTCCATAGAACGAGCAAGAAAGCATAGCACAGTCTTCTGTAGCTCTAAATCTCTGAAATCCTTCTTGTATGATGGCGGAATCTTTTCGATGGTAATTCGCGTGCATCTGGACATCTGATGTGCTTATGTACACCTTATCACATCCCTCCTTTAAAAACCACAAAATTAATATGTATTAGTAAAAAAATGCAACATTATTAAATAACGTTGAGAAATTTATGTAATACGAATAAATTTATTTTCCCCGATTTTCTATTCACTCTCATAAATTTTAAACTGTATATAACTCTCCGTTATTAGCGTTCATCTGATACCCATTGATGAATAAAAGATGACATTGTGTGCCCAGGACAACGATCCCGTCTCGAATTTCTCAAATGACTCCACTTTTGTTTTATCTCTTTTATCTTAAAAATCTCATTTCTTTCAATCCGAGTTTTTAAAACCAGATAGGGAGATATTTTCTCCCTATATAGCTTTTTCCTCCACTAACTGATTTAATTTTAGAAATTTTAATCAGGCGTCTACAAAAAAAGAAGTCACATTACAATAAATTTTTATTTTTTAAAAAGTGAAAAAAATTTAAAAGCTTTTTAAAATCGGTATTACAAAAAAAATAAGAAATAAAACCTCACCTTTAAACAGTGATAATGTGTTTGTTTTCTGTTATGAGAACAATTGGGAAATCGTTCGAAGCAATCATCCATTGGACTAAATCTTAAAAATCCATGTTGCAGAGATTCATCTCTCTTTTTATGCCATTTAAAATGCCGAATCATTTCTTCCTTTTTAACAAACACCTACATCAAAAAATAAAATTACTATAATTTTTCTAAAGTCATTTCACATTGACAAGTTGAAATTTTACCCTTGAGTTGCAGTCCATGCAGTGAAAATGTTCCCTGTAGTTGAGATCTTTGCAGTAATTACTTCCACACTCATTTGCATTTGAATATCTGCAGATTAAATTAAAAATCCGTCAATCAATATTCTTTTTCTGACTAATTTTATCCATCAACACTTAAATTATTTTTTTACCTCTTGACATATCTGGTATAATCGATTGGTCCAGATTTATTTAGGTGTTCTTTGTGAGACAACAAGGGCAGCACAGACGAACTGTTAGATACAATCACTAAAAAAAGAAAAAAGTAATGAAATTAAATAAAAAATTAGCATTTCAAGTCAATCAAAGGTTTTTTTTTTTTACAAAGAAATTTCAGTTTAGCATAAATTAAACCAAGCACTTGCAACACAGCTTGTTTTATTGTCACTTTGACAAGCCCATTTCCATACTAATTAACATTTAGCCTAAAGTTTTACGTCCATTTATGTAAAGACTAATTTTAGACAGCTCATAAAACTTAGCTCCAACTTAGGAGTTTTATTCTTTCAGGTGTTTACAAGAATAACCTTGAGATTACGGAACATTCATAATTCCAATTACGTTTAAACTTTTTTTTTTATTCGTAAATTAAAACCTTCGACCTTCCAGCATTTTATTTGTCAGTGCAAATAAATAATTGATTATCATTAAGTTTAATGTATGTAAGTAATAATATTGTGCTGTGTAATTTTGTTCCTCGAATTGGATGTAAAAAGAAACAGGTGGTTCACAATTGGGCGTGTATTTAGCATTTTACGCCAGATGTCATATGACAGTTAACCTTTATCTGTTTCTAAAATAAATTTGTTAATTTTGTTCCAAAAAAATTTAAATAAAATATATAATTAAACTGTCAAGATTAAATTTAAATTTAAATTTTTAAAAATACATTCTCTCTAAAAAGTTTCTTCTCAGCAATAAATCAATAACCAGCAGCATATATTTAACCCTTCAACACCTTTGCTTACAATTCTTTAACCATTTATATCTTGGTCGTTTTAGCAGGGCAAAAAAAGAGCATTAGTTATAAAATACAGGTCAGCTGGTACTCTTCATCAACTTTTTTGCTTCCATTTGTCGCATGGCTGCATGCCAAAAAGATTTAAATTATACCAATACATCTTGTATGTTTATAAATTGATAAATGCCAACTCTGCATGTTTCCTAAAATCGTAAACACTTTTTTAAATAATAATAATAATATAACAACAACAAATTGTGTGAAGGTCGTTAATGATACTCCACTTCTGCTTTCATATCAAAAATCCCCATTATTGCTAACACTTGTCAGACGAAAGGGTGGGCTGTTCACTCTCATCAGCCTTGTTAAGAAGACACACTTACGAGACCTCAAACACAGTGAAACGAACATTTTCTTTCTCATTCTAGAGCAAACGGACAAGTAATGTGACAAGTCAATGCCACTTTAATTTGTTCACTCGCACTCATAAAATCTTTGCAAGGGACCCGTGTGAAAATGAACTGGTTAGTGACCTTCTAAATCATATCTTCTTTTAATGTATGACCAATTTAACCTCCATTGCTTCAGATTACATAACGAGCCTTCTAAATCTATTTAATTTTTTTCCTGGCATTTATATAAAACACAATGCAAGTACAACCAGGTGTCGATTCTTAGCAATTCCATTTTTTTGTGTCATGGACAATTCCATTCCGTTTCTTTCTCTCGTTTTTTCACTTTACTTTCTGTTTATTTAGCTTTTTCCTCTCAGCATTTTACATTTTTTTGAAAACTGGCAACAAGTTCTATTAACCTTCTTATTTGTTATTTTTTTGCCCATTTATGCGCCTTTTAAGCACGAGTGGGAGTAAGTTTTGGATACGAGTACCAGCTGCATTTAGGAGTGCACACAAGGCTACACCAACAACACGAAATTCCTTCTACTTTTTTTGGTTTCAGCCCTAGCAACCAAGATGTCGTCTTGACAGCGCAATTAGGTCCACCATAACTTGAAATCAGATCATCCTTAAGATAAGCAGGTGCTTGCCTAGAATCTGAAGTAAACTGCGACAAACTTGTGGCCTAATAAATTAAAGGACTTTTATTTTTACTAGAGGTTAAAAAAAAAGGAAAGCGAAAAAAAAAAAAATTTAAAAAATTTAAAAAAAAAAAAAAAAAATTGGGAAATGAAATCTCAGTCCTTGACAAATCCTTTTTTATCGAAAGAAAATAATTCCTTGCATTTTTCGGATTTCGAAAACAACTTGGTTTTGTAAAGCTGAAATTTAAACTTTGCCTGCGTGTCTCATGATTATTCTTGAAATTCAATCAACGTTCTCTAAAACAGTAATTAGTAAGTCAAAATAATTCTGCGAAAGACTCTAATCGCAACCTCTTTCTGAATAGATTAAATCGATTGCAAAATTGTTTTGTTAAAATCGACAGTGAAGAGAACAGGTTTTCGTAATTTATGTTTTTTTATTAGTGCAGAGTAGGAAATTAAGTTTATTGAATTTCAACAAATATTTGCTTTACCTGATGGTTGACTCTTCCTTTGTGGTAGAATAGGTTGAAGTGAAGGTGCCTTCGAATTGTGTGGGCTGTTCGCTGCCAATGCTGCAGCTGCAAATTTCGATTCTTGCATCGCAGCGAGCGTTAAAATTGTTGATGTCATATTGGGTGGCAAAATTACCTAATAAATTTAAATTTTTTTATTGAAAAGAGCGACAGGAATTTATTTCTCTAAATTTACCCTGGGATTCCCTATAATGCTATTCGGAGCCAACCGACTGAACTTGGCCATGCTGTCTACCACTTTGGTGCATAGATTTTCGTAATTGCTTTCGGTGGAAGCTAAATGTTGTGATCGCATGTTGTGCAAAGAGTGTTGATTCGACTGTTGTGGCGAAGGAGTCCTCTTATTGTTAGCCGCTTGTATAGCAGAAGCCAATGATATGGGGGTGCCCATGCTTTTCGATGTCGAAGAAGTGTGCGGCGACATTGTTTGGAGAATCTTTCCTGAAAATATGACGGAGAAAAATTTATTTAAAAAAGTTAATTTTGAAGCAAAACTCGCAAATTATTATTTTTTACGACACCCTCAAAATTAAATTTTCTCTTGCTTGCATACACTCAGGCTCGTAAAGCGACTTCCTTTCTTCATTCTTGTTTCTTTCATCAGTTACTTCAATAAATTAAAAGCTAAGCTCAGCGAACTCGTATATTCTGATTAAAACAGCATGATTGTGGTTAGAGGGAACGGGCAAGGACACCGTAGTCAACCCCAATACGATAAATAACATCAAACTTGTGAGTTAGGAGAACATCCTAATTAATTTTCAAAGCGTTTTACATCATTTTGGTATGCAAAGGAGGGTTTGATCTAAAACTTGTTCATTTCATTTTATGGTTTGCAGTAAACTGATATATATGCGTATAAAAAGTATTAAAAAATATAAAAAAATCTCATAAGAAAAGTTGACGTTATACATAAATTTTAAGTTCAAAACAATGTTTGGCTGTTGATAAATTCCAACTTAGCTCCGCACGATAAATCCAGACGTTAAAATATTTGAAAAATAAAACCAAAAAAAAAAAAATTTATATTTTTCTTTTAAATTAAATTTCCACTAGTACATTGCACTTCAAGCAGTATGGGTTTGAAAATATTCCTATCTCATTCATGGATCAATCAATAGCAAAGTAATAAAATAAAACAAACAACATCTTGCAAATTATCGCAAATTAAATCTTAACTATATGAATATTCAAAGCAGAATAAAATATCGAAGAAAGGCTATTGAAAAGTTTCCAACATGTTAAATTTTTTTCCTCGTCATTTAAATCAAATTCATTGACAATTGTGTATGACAACCAATGCGTATATAACTCATCGAAAATGTCACGCTAATCAGCTCGTATATTGTACACATGTCACTACTGTTTTTCCTTGACAAATCGTTATAGTGGGGGCGTGGAAAAAACACTTAAGAAAAGGATCGCATTACAACCCTTTTGCGGTTCTCAGAATTTCTCAGCAGTCACAAATGTCTCAAAACTATTTTTTTGCCATGAGAGGAGTGAATTTATGTCAAGTTGAGTCGTCATAAAACGCCAGCGTTTCTAGCCTATTACAAGCAGATTCCCTTCCTTCCTCCCCCTCCCCCTTCTTTCTCAACAACACCCTCAAGGCAAGGCAGCAACAAGTGTCGCGCCACTATGAAATTTTGGGCAGAATATCCAATTTCTCAGACAAAAGACCTCATGTCGAGTCGAGTAATTTATTGTGAATAATAAAGATACTCCACATGCGCAGATGGTCAGAAATAATGTAATAAAAAAATAAGCAAAAAAATAGAAAAATCCATAAATAAACCTAACAGAGGCAAAAAAAGGAGCAAGGCCAAGAAGAAATTCCTGTCGTTTTGGGAGGTGGAAAAAATAATTTTTCCAAATGACTTTAATAAAACTGGAAAAAATTCCAAAAATTAAAAAAAATTCATTTTTTCTTCTTTTTTGATGTGTGCTTACAAAATGGAATGTATATTCTCCTTGATTTAGGAAGAATAAAAAAAGAGAAACTTTAAATTTAAAAGTGCTTGGGTCTGAAACCTTCACTTTAAATACTTTTTAAAAAAAAGGAAGTTGCAGTTAGTGTGTTAAAAGAAAGAAAAAGTGTTGAAAACAATTTGGCCGTTATAAATCAGAATAAATATTAAGATTTAGAGTCACTCTTGATTTGTCAGCCTCATGATTTGTGTCGTCTAGCAGGACAAGAGTGGCTTCCACACCAGAGATAGGAATTTGCCTGCATTTTAACGTTGAAAAGTTGCCAAAATTATAGTAGCCATTTTAACATTTTCAAATTACCCAGAGAATTCAGTGGAATGGAAAATGCAGCTGTTGACTACAATTGCCATCTGTCCTGTTGTCGTAATTGAATATTTCATTCAAATAATGTAATAGCATCATTAACCAATCATCAAAACCATCTGCACTCGAATATACGCTCATTTTCATAAACTCCATGAATGAAACTGTTTTCAAAACAACGCGAGGATGCCTGTGCATCGCCCTTCCCATCTTACAAAACTGCACGAAATAAGGGATAAAAGAATTTTCTTTTTTTTTAAAAAGATTTTTCTAAATTTATTTATACCTGGAAAATGAGGACAATGAGCTTTCTGTTGTTTCTCATTCTTCTTCTTTTTTCCTCTTTTTAGTTTGTATTTTTTTATAACTTGTAGCAATCAGCTTGCAAATGATGCGTTCAACAAGAATGAATTAAGTATGTGAACGTGAACCCCTTGTTTAAAAATAGCTTCCCTTCATCACTTTTCATTTTTTCACCTTTCAGTTTAGCATAAACTGTAAATTTTCCCCTTCTCTCAACAAAGATTTGAAAACGTGCTGAAAACTACAATTTAGGGACTGTAATTGATAACGTCGAAAACAGAGTGGTAATACCACTTCCTGCAGTAACCTTGTCTTTACGCGTCAGAATTAAAAGTTGAAAGACGAGGAAAGTGAAACGTTATAAACTTTTAAAATGTCATTAAAATTTAACTTTTTTTTTCTGTATACAAGAAAATTGAGCAAATGATACAAGTTTTGTTTCTAATTTTGACAGAGAAGTTAAAAAAAAGCAATTTATTCTTTACTAAAAAAAAAAATGAATTAATGAAACATGGACATAAAAAAAAGACAAAAAAAATCTAATTTACATATTAGCTATGCCATCTGCCACTAGTGCTAATTCCATTTTGCCTTTTTTCAAAATTAAACTGACAAGTGTTTCAGTCACACGGAGAATATAATTACATAATTGATTTAAAACTTAAGAAAATGAACATTCCTTCAATTTGGATTTCTGCGTTTTGGATTAAACGGTAATATTAATAAACAAAAAAAATGCCCTTGATCAAAATTATTTTAATCAGCTTAGGTGTGGCGAATGAAAAATTTCTTTGCCTTCTAGCTACAGGAATAAAAACTGAAAAAGATGGCAGGAGTATGTCAAAAATACATAACAAATAAAAAGAGTAAAATTTTACAAATATTTAAATTTCACGACCCTTGAATTCATTTTTTTCTTCAAAAAAGTGGTTTGTAATAAACCTGAATTCAGAAGTTGCAACATGTGTTTGGCATTAGATGCTTTTAAAGTCATAAAAAAAGATAAAAATTACCATTTTAGGTTTCACGACAAGAATGACGAATAAGCAGCACGATATTTAGCAACTGGTTCCTTTTTTAACATAAGATTTTCGTGATTTAAAGATCAACAAGTATTCTATAAATATTTTCAATGACAAGTTACAAAACCAAGTGATAAAACAAAACAAACCGATTATCAAATTATTCTTTTTTCCATTTAAATTTGATTTACTGAAACCTAAATCCCCTTTTGTTAATCCTTTTACTACAAATTAAACAATAATTTTAATCCTATTATTACTATTATTTTTCGTTACACACGATAGATGGCGTAAACATCGTTTCCACTATTTTCTCAGGAAGGGAACTCTGGAAGTGAAACTAAACCCTCGAATTCATTATAATGATAAACGAGGGAAAAATTATACATAAACTGAAAAAGTGATAAAAATACATGACCCAACGTTTAAAAAAGATACATCAGGGGAAAAAAAGGAAAAAAACAACGTCGTTAAGTTTAAAAAAAAAAAGAAGAAGAAAAAAAATTGGGTATTTTTATTCTCTTTTGCAGGATGCAAAAGGATTTAAAACGAGAAGTTCTTCTTCACCAATTATTTTATTTTTATTTTAACGATTGATGCTGAACTCCAGAAGTACGGCTAGTCAGCGTGACAAATGATATGAGTACATTTTGAATCAAAATGGCATTCACTTTTCATAAAAGCAGTGGGTGTGTGTGGGTGATTAGGAGCTCCGTTTGGGTACAAATTTTTCCCGCTTCCTACATTTAACGGGGCAGGTGTCCCGAAAATTACTCCACCCCTCTTCCGGCCCACTTGTACATCCAAAACAAAGGAAAGCGGGTCCGAGCAAGGGACATTGATGGGCTCAGTAAGTATTCATTCAAGGAAGAGTGGCAGGAAGTTATCTCTCGTCACCATGACAACAGTTCCCTGCCACCCATCTGGCGCCATTGTCCGTTGGTTTGCATTTTTTATTATTTTTTTTTATTTTTTATTTTTTGCTGTAAAAGAAAGGTTACCATTCACTATATGCATGAGTTGTATTTCTTTTTTTATGCTACTCGAATTTGTGTATTTTTTGCCTCGCAGTTGTTTGTTACTTTTGTGTGAATGTGTCAGTTGGAATGGCCGCAATTAAGTAATTTCTAAAAGAAAACTTTCCAATTTTATTCTTACATTTTTTTCCTCGTAGCCTATTAAAATCGCTTGTCGAAGCCTGTTTTAAGTTATTATTTTAATGAGAAACAGGATGTTGCAAAATGTTTGTCTTTTCACTCGCTTCGAGACAAAATGAGGTCTTTTTCTCAAATTTCCAGAGGAAAAAATATTAAAAAAGGAAAATGGGAAAAAAATAAATAAAAAGTAGATAGTGAAAGAGCAAGCAGATGGAGGGATGGGAGTGTTCTTTGCTTTAAGTGGTCTCGACAACATTCTAGGAAAAATAAACCTGTAATGAATTTTAATTTATTGTAATTGCCCCTTGGGCTCTACTCTATGAGTGGGCGGGGGTGGTGATGGCGAGCGAGGTCTGAATTGGATATTCCCCGTTGTATGAAAAAAAAAATTGAAAATTAAAAAAAAAAAGTTGGTAAAAAAAGTACCAAGTGAAAAGTTTCAGAAGGAAAAATTTTGAGATATTTTTTCCGCCCATTTACTTGAAAAATGTTTAGAGGAAAAAGATTGACTGCACATTTAATGAGAAAGTTCACCCTTGCTTTTGACACTTATTAATTTCTCCAGACGCCATTTTTTTCTTTTTTCTGTTTAAATTACAATTAAGAAATTAACTTTTAAAAATGTGTGTAAAACTCATGAGTTAATTCCACTAAAGAATTTAAATATCGCTTTAAATGCTAGTATTGAAAATCTTTTTAATTGAAAATAAAAAAGGAGAAAAAAGTAAGAAATATGTTAATTTCCAAAGCAATTTAGCTGTTTTGGAAGAGTGCCATCAACCTTAAGAACCAAAGCCAGAATGAATGAGGGGGAAAAAATTTTAACTTCTCTTTACCCCTCCCTACAGACGCAATTTATCTATGGTGTACCCAAACTGACTTCCATCTCTCTAACCAATAAAACAACGTTCAAGCGCATATTTTTTATTTCACAACATTTTTATTTATCATAAAAAAATTGCAAAAAAGATTAAAAAAGTGAAAAACAGCTTTTCCATACTTCAATTCTCCCCAACTGCATAAAAAATTGCCTATTGCAATTGCATTTAATTTTTTTCTTTCTTTAATGCCTTCAGGGGGGAAAATAATCTTTTCCACTATGTAATCTATTTATCATCCTCCAGTAATTTCAGCGAATTTTCAGCAATATTTGTCTCGTTATTTCCTAAAGGGGAAAAATGATTTAAAAACAACACGTTTTAAGGGAGAAAGTGACTATATGGTTTGAAAAATTTCTTACGATGTTTCAACCGGATCTGAACTCGCTAAATAGCAGGCATTTATTTACTGCTTTTTTTCCTCAATTTTTTTCTATTTACTTTCTTCTTTTTTTGTTGTCTTACTTAAAAATTCCATTTACTAAAAAATTTCCTCTAACTACCCCAAATCGAGTGTCCTTGGGTATTAAATCTAAATTTATTTCGATCTAGTCAAAAGACATTACGATCTAGCAGAAAAATACCTGTCTAAACCTATCAAATTCAACCCTAGTTCTATTTCTTTGCTTCTCAGCCAACTGTTTATTTATGGATAATACTTTAAATCACGCAGTCAACCTGTTTACAACGGCAACTCTTTCAGTACTTTAAAAGTCATTCAAAACAAAAAAAACCCGAGTCCCTTACTCGATCTACATTTAATCATCGTTTTGAACACAGCTCAGACCAAACCCCAACAAGAATACCAACTCTCTTCCTGTCATTTATCTTTTCACTCTTCCATCAGTCTTTTGCTTGTAAAGAATCCATCACAATTCGTTGCTTCAATTTTAAAAAAATTAATTAAAAAATTCCGAATTTCAGCCAGGCATGTCCCGAAGCTCCTACTGACCTTGTTGTCGTTCCAATAAAAACTCAAACATTGATCTACACGAGATTAAAGAGTGTGTTACAAGATACCAATTTACAAATTGGTGCTCTCATTGCCAAGAAAGTTGTTTTCATTTTTACTTTTTGCCCTTCTGAGTGTCTTCTAAGTTTAAAAAGAGAATTTTTGGAAAAATGCCCCCACTAGAGCAAAATTAAAAAGAAAAAAAAAATTTTCTCCTCTTCTGGAAACTAGACAACAAGGGTACCCATTGAGAACCTGAAAAATGCTCATATCTTTACAAAAAAAAGCAGAATCTTTTCTTAGAGAAACATCACGTACAAAGTTGGGCAGCGAGCACAAAATGAGGGGAAAAAATGTACCCCTTTGACTCCCGCCTTGATCTTTTTGGAAAATCTCCTACTATTAGAGGAATCATTTTTCATTCTGACACACTAAATAAAATGCTGACAAAACTGGTGGAACTTGCTGCTAAATTTTTAACGTATGATTAATGAATTGAAAGAGATTTCCGGTACAATTACGGCAGCAATCAACAACCGTGCGGAACCAAAGAGTTTCCCATTTTTTCACCCACTTCTTTCAATACAGTCTACGTACCGATTTAACCCCTTGAACCGCAGTTTGTTATATTTTTAAAAGAATTGTATTCACGAAACAGAAAGAGGCTTGAATCAAAAGAAATACACAATGTTACTCGAGCATACACTGATGCGCTTCAAAGATGAACCTCCTGACAGATGCAACTGTGTGCCATAAAGAAAGGCCCGCTGAATGGGTTCAAAGGGTAGAACGGGTAGCTGGAAGAAAAGGAAAGGAAACGAAAGGAAGAAAGGAACGAGAAAGAGGTAGAACAACTACATCTCCAGAAATTCAAGTTCGGTCGTACTTTTTTTTTCTCAAAAAATTCCACAAAAGAGGTTTGATAACAAAGACAAACTCAGTACACTCAAATACTATTTGCTGGAGTCGGTAGAAAACCGGGAATTTTGCTCAGTCTACTTCTTCCCCCTTGATCCAATGACCTTATACGCTCATATCGCTCATTGAGTATTCCTATCACGAAGTAGCCACTGATCAGCATCACTACCCTTTTCATCCTAGCTGACTGGTTCAAATCCAAGCTCACTCCCCCCAAATTCACACCTGTCCTCTTACCTTTTCAACTAGTTTCAAGCTACGAATAATAGATTCTATCAACAAATTCATCCCTTAAAAAAATGTAGTGTAAATATCGAAAAATAAAAAAAAATAAAAAATTATTCTTTGAATATCATTACATCTCTCGCTTCGTCTAGCCTCGTTCAAGTACAAGGTACTGCTAAGTGAGGATAGCAAATCAGCTTTTCTATTTTTTTCCTCTCCTCTACATTGGAGGTCCGTGATGTTACTTGTCAACACTGTTACACACAGCAGTATTTAATTGACTCGGACGAGTACAACAGACAGAAAAGCAGTTCTGGACTCACCACTTTTCGACCGTTGAACCCATTTCTATACTAATTCATCAATTACAAATTCCAGGTTTTTTTGCCCTGAATTTTTTTTTCCAACTGTATATTGCACAAAAGAGGGAATAAAAATGACCACCCCTTATTTCTACCTCCTTTTATATTTTCCATTTTTTTTTCTTTTTTACCCCTTTCACAAAAGAACCTGGAAATGTGTGGAAAAAAGGGGTGTCACAATTTTTTATATCTTTCGCAAGCCCCCGCAAAAGAAGGGAAATTTGCATTCATGCAAATGGGTGCCAGGTATACAACCCCCCTCCTTACCTCCCTCTCACCAATCTTATAAGGGCACATTGCTCATTGGTTGACCGTCTAGACGTTAGGGGGTGCAGTGGGTTGGGATTCCAGGGGTGGCTTTTGTAGCTTGTATGCAAATTTTCGTGCCATGCCCCTTGCAAAATGCCTCAAGAATTTCTTATAACATTTTTTTCAGCTTGGGGGTATAAAGGGATGACGATGCCTACGTGAGCCCCCAAAAGGCCGAGTGGGAGGAAGGGAGATTGAAAAAGGGGTTAGAAATAAAAAAGTAGGCATAGACGTCGTTACCTAAATCCAGATAGAATGGGGAAACTCAGGCATAAGGTTCGATGGGGCCTTTAATATCGCGAGTCTCCTAAAAACTTCTACCTGTACCCGTTTTTCCCATTGTAAAGGGACTTCAACTCTGCTCGTTCGATTTGAATTATTGTGGGAAAAAATTTACAAACTGGTCCAATTTTCACATATGCCCAAACAGTCTTTTGCATTCTTATTTATAGCCGCTAATTGGATTGAAATGCCTGTAATAACACCCTTGCAACTTGCTTAAACCATTTATTTATTCAATTTCCAATGAACGTCTGCTGAGAATTAAAGAGAAAAACCACTCACTGAAATCCTATCTCTCTTTGGAGTTTTCTAATTTGAAAAAAAGACTTTAAAAACAGAAATAACGCCCTTTTCAATCTAATTTAGCTTCATAAAAATGTTGAAATCATTTCACATTCCCAAACGTATATTCTTGGAGAAAGTTAAACGCATTAAAAAGAGGAAGGAAAAATAAAAGAAAAAAAGAAGTCATTTTAATCATTTCCCTTATGACCAGATGGTCAAATTCTCTCTCTACTAATTAAGTTGCATCCATGTTTTAGCCGCCATTTTCCTCTTCCATTATTATTATAAATTTCCTCGCCTATCACATCAATGATGAAGGGAGTCGCCAGCCTGCTATTACAACATCTGCGATGTTCATTTTAGCGCTACAAATACACTTAATTTTTTTTCTTTTTTGATAAATTTCATCTCATGAAAAATACTTAAAATTTTTATATTATTATTATTATTATTATTATTCCACTTTTCAACTATTTCAGTTGAAAACCAGTCTTTTCAGTTATTTTTAATTCATAAAATAAATTTAAAAATAAAAGTATGAATGAACAGAGCCATGAAGATCCGTGGAAGTCATTCTCTCACGATCATTAAGACATTTCCTGTTGTTAACCATCATGCACTAAAAAGAAAAACTGTTCCCATTATTTAAATTGCTTGTACATGACTTTCCTGAGAAATTTTTGGTCGTCTTCAATCAAATATTAATAACTTACGTCACTCTAAACAGTTGCGGTTTTGACTAATAAGAGAGTGACGTCGCTGAAAACATTTTGTTCCTCAGTTTCCCCTCTAACATTGCCCTTGGCCATCTGACAGGTGTTTGAAGGAAGGAATACTCATAGCCATAACCACCGATCGAACCAAGAAAACAACCCATTTACGATACGGAATCCTACGCCCGACCTTCACCGTTACAAGGTACCCACCCACGCCATAAATTCCCATCAGCAATCCTTCAACTTACTTTCTCCACATTTGGAACGCACGGAGGTCAACTCGTTTTATTGACACAACAAATGCGTCCTACTACTAACTAATTAATAAAACGCAACTTTTGCAAAAATAAAAATGGGTCGAGATTAATTAATAAATTCGGCTCATTTCTTCCAATTACCAAGTACTGAAACCTGGTAGTAAAACAGTAATTAATTCGCGTCGCACCAATCAAACAACAGCATTCCGAGACCATCACAGACATCAGCTTCATTCTCAACCCTTCACTGCCCCCAAGTAGCTGGAATAATGAGCTTTAATTTAGCCCAGTGGTGCAATTAAGACATGTTTGTGTCCGACTATTAGCAAAAGGCTCAAACATTTACGTTGGGTGTTGGCGAAATGTGTTGCTACCATATCCACACAACGCTGAAATTCAATTATCAGCGCCTATCCTAAAAACGATTCCCGCACGAGGCAAGAAAAATTTCACAAAGTAAAAATTCATTAATTAAATAAAATTAAAAGTCACGAAATGCGATTAACCCTTCTAGACCGTGCTCTAAGACAATACAGATGTAATTTTCTCTAGTAGCCGCTTGTTCATCTGAACGTGGAGAGTGGTAATTTGGATAATCACTTCATGCATAATGAACATGAATGCGTATTCAAAAACAACTAAATAACAATTAAATGTTGCCTGATTCTTAACTAAAATTAATTCCAAATTAGAATATTAGCTCAACTTGTTTTTAGAATTGTAAAAATACGTTCATTCATCTATACGGAATACTACTTTTAACTGCCTCAAAAAAAATTACTTGTCCACTAAACGCAAACAAGATTAAGTGTTCTCAGGAAATAATATACAACATCTCATGCTAGTAAATAAAGATGATAAAATCAAAGTTGCAATTAAAGGATTGTGCGGTTAAAATATCTATCTTTCACAGGCGGGGTCAGCTAGCCTTATCAATCTAAACGACTGCTTAAGCTTATTTAACCCAAGTCATGAACCCCTTACCCAGGATATAATTTTCTATAATTTTCCCCATTATTGAATGTTACAATTTTTTTAAAAAAATAAAAATTAAAATGAAAGAACTTTAATCTAATCTCGAGTGAATCTCCAATTTGCCGGTTGAATAATCCACTGTCCTAATCCTCTTTACTCTCTTTTCTTCCGTTCCCACAAACCCCCCTATTACTGTCCCCGACTTAAATCTGCTCCAGTGTTTGGTCACTGGATTTATGGCCTCTCCCCTACCCAAACCCACGGGAGGACCGCAAAATCGGCGTTCTAAATATAACATTAGCTTCGATGCACATAAATTTTTTGTTTATAAAACAAATCAAGTTTAAAGCTCACGAGCTCGTTTCAACCCGAGTTTTGAATCTTGACCATTTTGCACGCAGTCTGCTATCACCACACCCCGATCTCTAGTACTTCATAGATGCACGCGTCCCCTTCATCACGCTCGGCCAAATTCGGCATTGGGATTGATGAGAGGGCACGTGCGTAGGCGGGAGAACACACCCACCATCACCGCCCCGAACACATCTGACGTAATCGAGCAAACAATTCGCAAAACTCCGTCTATTTTTGTGCAAAAATAAAAAGTTAAAAAAAATTATTTGTTCATGTTATTCCCTGCAATTTTCCGTTCCCGAGAGGAAATTAAGAACTGAATCTATGAAAACGGAAATGAGAAAGAAAATTCTACCGGCAACCACGAAATAAAAACAATAAGTGAATGGAAACAGCACGGAAAAGGAAATTGATTCAATCAGCATGTCATTTTGGACTTTTTGTTTTGTCCTATTATATTTCTCCCGAGTTGACAAAAATAATCTTAACGTAATCGCAAGAGAAAACTATATTTGGACAACCCCACTCAACACATCCAAAAAAAAATTTTAAAAAAAATTTAAAAAAAAAATTAAAAAAGAAATCTTACCTGAACTGAAGTTGTCTAAGGGCACATTTTTGGTTAGAGATTCAGCCGTCATATCGTTGAAACCGTACAACCCCAACAACTCTTTCATCGTACTCTCGGCGTAGTCCTTCAAAGTGGACGCGTCACCTGTGGCTGGACCCGTCACGGTAGGGGACGTGGGGAAGGACGAACACCCCTCCTTACCCCACGGAACGTCTTCCATGCGCAGTCCCGAGGCACTTGGATATTGAGAGGGATCATCACAAGGCGACGTGCCACGCGACGAACTCGTGACCCCCATGTTAGGATGCGCATCCGAGCTGCAGGAAGAATGGTCGGCTTCCGCATTTGCATCTCTGGAACCTTTGGTCAAGTCCATGGCCAACGAATCGGAATCGTCACTGTTATCGCTCATGTTATCACCTCCCGGAGAGTGGGATCTCACACTTAGGTCCATTGGTCCCGTGCCGCTAGTTTCTAAATGTGAGCCCATTCGAGCTTCTTCGTTTAATTCCAACGACTGATGACACTCTTCCTCGCTCTCAATGAGTCTCTGGCTGGACGCGGCCACGTCGTCGCCGCTACATCGTCCAGCGGTCATCAAATCGCCGGTAGAAGTCGTGGAATAATCGTCTTCGGCCAGTCCCTCGCACGATTCGTACTGATAAACAATGTTCCGTGGTTTAAAGTTTTTCCTTTTATTTCTCCTTTCCCCGCCGCTCGCCGTTTCGTTGAGTCCCGCGGTCGCGGACGACGCGGGCGGCGTCGGTGCCGAACCCACGTCCTCCACCACATCGTTAGTCGCTGCGAACGCGGCCGAATAACTAAGGCCGTACTCGGTGTTGCTATTATCGTCGTCGCTGTCGTACATGAGTCCGCTGCCGGCGTCGGCGGAAGTGGTGGCCACTTCGCTGCCACGGCCGTTGTGTCGGTACATGTCTTCTTCGTCGCCAGTGTCGTCTGCTGTATCGTCGTCGTCATCCTCGGTACTTCTTTTAAGCTTATCGCAAATGGAAGTCAAACCTTTAAACACAGGTGTAGCGCTCGGTTGCTGTTTGGCCATGGTGCTCATCACTACAGACATGTTTCCAACTCCCCCACAATTACAGTTGTAGCTACCTCGTCATAACACAGCCTCCTGCGAGTTCTATCTGGTACATAAAAAAATAGAAAAAAATGAGTTTTATTACAAAAAATAAACAGATGTCACAAATAAAAAAATTTATAAATATAAATTCAACGAACATACTTCATGACCTTTTTCTTTCTATCAGTATAAATATTCAATTGATTTTTTTTAAAATAAAAAAAATAAAAAAAATTTTCCTATGAATACCAGCGTTCAACCGTGACCAAAAAATGACGAATTCAAAATTCAAATGCGATGTTAGTGCACATGCACATTCAATTTTATTTTACACGCTTTGAATTTGTAAAACCATATCAATTGGGGTCCTCGCGTCCTTCACCGCATCTCTGGTTAGCAAACGGACAAAGATACCTGGAGGACACAGCACCAGGTGAAAAGAACTAATATCTCATAGAACCAAACACCTGCCGCCCTCACCGACCCCAGCCCCTGCTCCGGGCTGCGAAGTGCGGGTGGCTGACCCTGGTTTCCCTTTCATACGACACCAGTACAATTTAGAAAATTATCATATTTTAGAAATAATTAAGTAATAAAATATTAAAGTTATAATTTTCGGCAAATATGAAAACTGATGGAGCAAATTTAATGGGATTCGTTTTACTTCAACGAGTGACCACGTTGGAATGCTATCTTACTCATTCATGTTGAATGCAATTGGAGATGGCACGAGCAGCGGGTTGAGTAAGAGGTCAATCCTTTACTTCCCGTCTACTCGAATTGGCGAAAATAGAAACTGTTTTGATTATATTTCCAACTTCTCATCAAGGTTTCGGTTTTTTATTTATTTATTTTTTTTTGTTTTCCACTCGGTTTAAATATTTTCTCACTCACTTTAGACTCTACTTAACACCGCAGGAACCGATTTTAACCCCTTATTACCGTGTCTTCTACCCAGCAAACTTGTAAGTAGTGAATTTCGAGGGTAAAAAAGATGTTTAATTGCATGTGGTGAATATATATTACGATTTTCAGAGGGAAAAATGATTTTTTATCACGCAAGAATAACGGCGATGACTCGTTTTTCGCACGCAAAGGGGCATCTATCTCTGCATGTAGATGACTCGCTTTTGTCCCTCGCATAAATTTTTTTTCTTAGAAAATAAATAAGATAAGAGGAAAGAGAGAGCAGTGAATCGAAAAACAATTGCCTTCATGACCACTCATGCACGAATGATGCAAACTAAGTCACTTTATACAAAGAAAAATAAAAATAATATTAGTATTCCTTCCTCCTCACACCTTAATCTTGGAAGAATGAAGAAAGAAGAAAAAAAAGAAAAACGAAATAAAAATAAGAAAGATGCAATTAGACACACCCAATGCCATGAATAATAAAGATCAACGTACAAAGACCTCTTGTAAATTACCTTATCAATTTTGAAGTGCGCATCAATCAATTCAATCAATCAAGTCAAGTGACTGTACATCAATTAGAAAATATTACATTTTATAAAATGATATTCAAAAATCATTTTTATACTTTTAAGAATTAGTAGATAATAGAATTAGATATCGTTCAATTCCGGTTTCTTTTATTATTAATTTAATTTTATACGAAAACAAGTTCTCAAAATTGTAAGTTGGGGTTTTTTTATGGTTTTTTTTATATTTTTTTTCCTTAGATATTAAAAAGACAGGAGAGATTGAACAAGAAAATTCCGTCCTACTCTAAAATCTCTTAGGAATGCGCCCACCTCAATTACACCCAAAGACCCGAAAAAAATGTGGAATAAAAAGAGAGAAAAGAAAGAGATGAGATGATGGTGGTCGAGATCTGACAGGTGAATGCGAGTGGTCCATCTGCACACAAAGAGAAATCTCATCTCTTGAATTCCATTTTAGCACTACCCCTCGATTTGAATTGACCTTTTAAAATACCTGTCTCTATTTTAAAGGAAAAAAAAGACAGAAAGTCATCAACTATTTTTAAAACTAGAAAAAAATCAAGCAATAAAACGAAATTTATTCTTTATTGTCCCCGGATCCAGATTCGGAAGCCAGATTAGGAAAGAAAGGGCAAAAGAAAACTAAAACTGGTTTTCGTCTTTAGACCGATCTTAAATAAAAGAGACCCCCGCAAAAATGTGTACGGGGTTGCTCTTCAAACCGCACCGCATATGTGCTGAGTCACCGAGAGAGACGCGCGCGTTTTTTCGCTTATTGTACGTATGTTTTTTGCGAGACAACGTCCAAACAGTGATGAATGAAACGTCGAACAACCTCACCTCGCTTCCCTCGCGATGTGTAGGGGTTTTTGGCAAAAAAAGGGGACTATGTGTGGGGGGTGTAGTTAGCAATTGTGCACCATATAAGAAAAATGACTTTGAAAAATGACAGCTATATGCCCCCCACCTCCTTCCCCCGCTGGCCCTTCATTTTTTAAAGATAAATATCGTGTTCTTAAAAATCCATTGCTTCACCTAATGGAGCAATATTGTTAAGATGGCGGGTTAGGGAAAGGGGAAAGAGAAATATGGATGCGAGAGAAAGAGAAAGAAAGAAAAAAATACCCCTTCTCCCCGTTTTACCCTTATGCTGAAGTGGCCTCTTGGGTAACTGCACGTGAAGTAGACATAGAGTTGCAAACAATGAACGGGAAAAACCGCACGCAGTTGCCATGGTGATGGGGCCCAGAAAAGGGTTCCAAAGGATTTTTCTCATTCATTTGGGAGAGAAAGGGGGAAATATTAGGATGGAAAATGACTTTGATAAATGGTAAACGAGAACCCGACGCAGACGTTTGGAAATAAAATTTCGATCAGTTTCAAAAAATATTTTAAAAAATCGTTTAAAAAAATCACAAAAAAAAAACAATTTGAAATTCTAACTTTTATAATAGCCCTTTTTTACGTTAATTACATCTCAAAGTCGGACAAGGCTCAACCCTTTTTAAACCGCAAAGATCACTTACTTGTTAATAACAATAATAATAAAACATTTCAAAAAATCACATTCAACAGACTAGACAGGGGTGAAATTAACAAGAAAAACTAAATAAATACCGACAGAAAACACTCGCAACGCCATTTCGAAAAACAGTTATGCACATTTTGAAAAAGTAAGAATCGTTTTACGATGACTCTCCGCGGCCGTGGAAAAACCACGCGCTACACGTGGAGAGTATCATGTGCGAGTCCCAGATAAAACTAACCAGACAAAACCAAACTAAACATCGGCTTGTAAAGACTTTTAAGTTTACCTGCTGACGAATGCAGTCTTTGTCGTTTGTCGCACATTAAATCTCTCCAACGACCCGACGTTAAGGAAAACGGTAAAGTTGTTTGCAGTGTCGGCGAACACCCAGTCCATCATGTAACAATTGTCCACTGTTTTATCTTTTTCTTCGCTCCGTGTGTCTTGTCATTTGTAAATCACCACCTCGTGAAAACATGAACGTCTTGACGAGACGCGTGTATACGAGCCGCAGCCGGCGTCTCCACGACCCTGAATAACTGTTGATCGCGCGGCACCCCCCTGCGGCCAACAACAACCACTCCTCCTCGCCTAGTCAGCGAACGGGTTGCGCGCGCGCAGCTCTACACCAGCGCCTCCACTAGCTCAAGCAGACGCCGAGTAGCTGGCTTCACTCCACCGCGTCTCTCCCCTTCCCCATTTCTCTCGACGCCGTCATCGCGCGTACCCTGGCGTCCGAAGTCGGGAACGCCGACTTGAATGTCACGTGAGAGGCAACAACGACCATTCACAAATTTGCTGTAACGTGCCTGCAGTCAAATTAAGGTGCACCAATCATTAAAAAAATGTCTACATGGCTAATATTAGCCACGCTTAAGAGAGCGTGTAGGAGGAGTCCCCGAGTGCAGGCTAGAGGCGATCGCCAAATAGATGCGTTCCAGGACCAAGACACTTCCCAACTGAGCGTGTCATTTAATTTGCCATCGCAGAACGGCGCGATTTTTACTGTTTGTGAAATATATTTTTATTTTTATTTTCCTTTTGGTCGCGCGTTTTAACGAGTACCTTCTGTTGCAGCGGCTCAATTCCCAGACGCTATGATTTCTATCGGTTACGGCTTTCAATCACTTTTTAACATCCATCACTCGTTTTCTAAAGACTGTTCGAGTTTCTAGTGGACCCCGTTTCAATACGACAATTCCCTTTTTTTGAGGAATGTTGAATCTCCCTCGATGGTCCGTCAATTAACACCCCGCGTTCCCGTCAGGTATGGGTCGCACGCGCACAATGGGGTGGCGGGAAATAACCGCCACTCTGCACACCGACTTCAAACGCGAGTCAGTCCAACTTCTTCTTGGCCCGCCCTACCAAAAATCACTTCCAAAATGGCCTATATTGTATTGGTGCGCCATGCATGGACAATTTGCGTGTCCAAAATGCTGACATGAGGGAGTCTCGAAATTTGAGGAGAGGGACGGAAGGACTGGGGGACGCTACATATCATTCCAGACTGCGCAACCACTTATATTCAACACCTTCATTTTGTCTAAAAATTGATAAAAAGCGATGAATAACGGTTTGGATTTGAGGGGAAGCTTGAATTTTATGATATTTTACTTTCGGATCGGCGGGTAGTGGTTAAAGATAGCGGGTTAGTGACGGCAGTAAAAACGCAATTCAATTAATTTTCAACGTGTGGATCTTTGAGCTAGAAAATGGCGGCACGCGAGTAACTCGCGCTCGTCCCACAGAGACCAGTCATAAAGTGATAATGATAGACTATAAACGGGACGAAATTCAAACAAAATCTATTACAAGAAACTGCTCATTATGCAAATTTTTCCAGGAAAAGGGAATCTTTTTTCCACTATAAACAACCGAGTTTTTGTCATACTCAACAATTTCACATCTTTTCCCAGAAAGCTATAAACCACGACTCCGCCCCTAGTTTTTACTGCAAGAGTAAAATTTTAGAAATGCAGTTCGAAACCTCCATCAACTTTCTTTCCAGTAACACTAAAAAAGAAGGATAAAAGAAATGCGAATAAAACGCCTTGAAATTCTTCAAAAATTCCAAGTCTTCGTATAACTTTTTTCCAAAATTCCGCTCCACCCAAACATTAAAAAGTTAAAAAAATCGCAAACTAAAAACAGAGACGACTTTGGGCGTGGGTCAAACGAAAGTTTGTTTTTACATCCGGAATCCATGATTGCATAAACACAAGGGTTTAAAAAACGTGGTTCATGCGCATTAGAGTTAAATGTTTTACACCTCCCTTTTACAAACCACATCAAGTCGGGTGCCAAAATTTTTTTCCCCAAGTCTTGAAACGCCACAGAGGCACTCGAGGCAAACTTACTAAATTGAGAGAAAGCAAAAATAAACAAAACTTTTCTTCATCTGTTTATGGAAACTTCTGCCTTCGACTTTCCCTTCATAATGTATACAAAATAACTTTCTAAACTTGAAAGAATTCCAAAAGAACAAATCATAAAATTTAAAAAAATTGATTTTTTTAAAAATGGACGTCACGCACGTTACATCGACACCTGCGTCGCACAGGGTTGCTCTATTTCCAGGCGGACATTTGAGTGCCATGTAGGCAAACTGCCAGTCAAAAACAAACCAGTGGGTGTGTCTCGATCGGAAAACCAGATCATTGTCTAGGAGGAGTTCGAAGGATGGGTGGGAAGAACACCTGGGTCTGGATCTGGGATCTGGCCTTGGTCGCAAACAGGTGTGAAATTCTGCCGAACGATTATTCTCAACATTTAATGATCACTGAACGTGAGAATCGTCAACCCTTGCCCGTAAATAAAAAGCATTCAATTAACGTCTTTCTTTATTTGGACATGCATTAGAATAAATAAAAGGTGAAAAAATGGGCAATAAGATTCTCGTTCCTTTCGAATTTAATATAAAAAAAGGGATGATGGAGTAAATTAATAACTAAACGTCTTAGAATTCGTCCATTGTCTCCACATTCAAAGGGTTTAATGGGGTTTTTGATCCTTGATGATATGGCGAGCTAAATAATAATCAAGCCTTTTATATAAAAGCAAAAAGGCATCCCCTCAAGCTGGGGGAGGGAGGGATCTGAGAAATATTTCTTAGAAATCCTGGAGCTTGACTTTTAATAGTGATCATCCTCTAAATAATTACCATAAAAACCAGCGTAATGAACACATTCAAACAAAATTTATACTCAATTTTTTTTAACTAAAATTAAAATGAAAGATGAAATAAACATCTGTTGGCCTAAAAACCTGTGACCTTAAATCAATCGATGTCTTTTAAGTTATATTTAAAATAAACGCAGTTTAAAAATAATATTTAAATTACGATAATAAAAGAAAAGATACTTTTCGTTACACTTTGTTAAATTCCAGAGTGTTTCCGATACACATGACGACTGTAGCATGAAGAATTATTATCTTCGAGTTTAACAAAATGACAAAAAACAGCAATAGACAAAGACCACCCTCTTCAAGAGTCAATAAAAATCAACCAACCTTGCCACTTGCTTGTCATATCTTACATCGGGTTTTAAAAAACTCAGTTCCAAAAGTAGCTGTTATAAATTAGTCAAAAACCTTTCAACCCAACCAAAAGCAGATCGTACGGAATTCAAATAGTAGAAATTAAAATAAAAAATGTAGTAAATTTTTTTTAAAAGTGAAAAACCTGTCTGTTACTACTTTTAGTAACTTTTAGTAACTATATTTCTTCAGGGTTCATGGACCGTGTCGCAAGAAGACGCAAATTAAAATTTAGAGAAAAATGAACTCACTTTTGTGACAAAGTAGATGACATGTCAGGTTGGCTGCTTGTGAAAATGAAGATAGTTCCTGGAAAAAGACAAAACATAAAATTACTTTCACCTCATCATCCATGATGTCATTTTCGTTCACAGGTATCGCACACATTTTATCACCCACGCACCCTTGACGGGGTTACCAACCCAAATATCTCGGAATCAAGCGCAAGATGACGTTTACGAGCACGCGTAAAAATAACAATTTCGAATTTTAAAACCGCAAAAGGTGCTTTAAAATAATAATAATTAGCGTAATAAAAAATAAAAATAACAATTACAGGAATAAAACAAAATTATACGGAGTTGGTGCTCAAAAAAGGAGTTGACAGAATTAACGTTGAATCTTCAAAAGGCAATATGGCGTCATTTAGTGCCTTATTCAGATTGAAGGTCAAGAGTAAAGTGGTAATAAATCTCTTTGTCTCACATTTCTCAATACTATTCCCTCAAGTGAAAAATTATTACATTAACATTGACCGGGGCAGTCGTTTGATAAGAGTCCATTCAACCCTATCTACGGGTCTACTCGAGGAAACACCTGGGCGTCTTACTTGACAACAATAGCACATGACAATCGCTTCTTCAATTCAATTCCAGGGGAAGTTAATTTTTTTCCATTTATAATGAAGGAAAACTTTCGAGATTAATAACCCTAAAAATTAATTTTCCAGTAATAAAACGTACATTTCTTTTCTCCATTGGTATTGTATGAAATACTAAGTAGACAGATGCTTTGTGTGAAGTACAGTGAGAAAGAAGGAAAAAAAATAATCTCTTTTGCTTATCAAGATGGCTTTACATCATAACGTATTAGGATTAATATTTATTTCTGGGCATGTCTGTCAATTTCAACTCCGCGAGAAGAAAAATAAAAATTGGAATATTAACTGCACAATGTACATTTATCATCAGTTATGGCTTCCTGAATTCATGAATATTCGCATAGCACCTGTTGCAGCTAATCCTTAGTACGAAGCGAATCAACTGACAGATGGTGAACTAACAGACATGGAGAATTAAAAAAAGAAAAGTAAATTGTATTTAAAAAAAAAAAGAATAAAAGAAGAAGAAGAAATGGGAGATGGCAACTGAGCTAACACCAAAACAATCCATTTTCCCCTTTTGTGTTCGCGCGCTTTCTCCTTTTTATTAGACCCACACAACATAAGCTGCTAACATGTCGCTTAGCAACAGTTTCCAAGCAACATCATTCATCTTAAGAATGACTTCAAACATCTTTATAGTCAACCTTTTGAATGTCCAAAGAACTATAAAAATAAAAAAAAAGAAACTTTACACTGCATAATGAGGCATTGATATTCCAATTACATCGAGTTTAACTTAACCCACAGTTTAACTTTTATGTATAAATAAAGGAAAAAAACGACAATTTCAGTTCATTGACATTCCGTTGTTGACTGCCCTCTTATCATCAAAAGCCATTCGTCTGCTAAACACCTAATTTCTAATTTTCTTTCCTTTACACTTTTTTTAAACTTCACGAGCACACAAATGCAGGTGTGGATCGAATTCCTAAACGAGTTCCTACTTGCTATATTATCAAACAGTAATGAGAAAATAAAACGAGTTCACATAAATTTAACTCTTCATCACACAAATTTGAAAAAACATAATTGAAAATAAATACAAACAGAAAAACAACACAATTTTTTCCTAATATCGACAATTTTCCACTTTTAAAAAACGTTCACGCACCGTGTCATTGCGTAGAGAATAAATCAAAAATACACAATTAACAATCGAGTGGAAAAAGGACACACATTGTGTAATATTGGACGTATACATTATTTATTTGAGTTTTATTATGTGCTTCATAATTCAAAAAGTGACTGCTTTTAAAATTACATTCTTACTGGTACACCATTATCTCCTTTGACAATACGTTCTTGGGTAATTTATAAAAATTCTCCCACGTGCCAGGTAGGTAAAGTCTCCCAATTCCCAAACCCAGTCTGAAAAATTTTCCCCCACCAACAAAGCCCCACGGTGGAAAACAGGGTGAGAATTCTATGCCCAGACAGAACAGACAATACGCATCATCCTCACACCAACACCTTGAGAATAAATACCCTCCCCCTCACATTTAAGAAATTATCACTTTCCAACTCGATAAATTACCCCTTGAAATTTGCAGCGATTTTTATGACTCCATTTTTTCCCCTAAAAGCATATTTTTATTTCCAGCATGTTTGTTTTTCTCTTCCGCCAAATTCAATCTCAAGTGGCCTATTTTTCACCCAGATGAAAAACGTCGACGATAGTAGGGGGAGGAGGCAGGGGAAGTCCAATGATTTACTCCCTCCTCCTAGCAGCCAGAAGGGTAAGGAAATTGGGGCCGGCGCGCAGGGGCCTGACCCCCAACCCATCACCTCATAAATAACAGCGCACGCGCTAACTCGAGCCGCACTCACACGTGGTGAGATTCGGTTCTGGATCTCCCACTGCGAACCCAAATCTTTCTCTTTTGCACGTGCTCGAATGTGGAGTCACGCAAACCGAGAAGAAAGACTGGTTCTTCTTTTCGTAGGGTGTGAAAGGCCAAAGTTTAGATACACAACAAGCTACCAAAGCCACTCTTAGAAGAAAATCCCAACCGACTAGTCCACCATCATGCTCATCGACCATTTATTACCCATAATTCTATTCAACACCCTTCTCCATAAAACTGCTTTGCAATACATTCCAGCGATGCCATTTTGCGATCCAAGTTATTGCCTTACTGCGGGGATTTAGACGTGATTAAAAAGCTGCATCGATTTCATTCTGAGTACATTAAAAGCCATCTTTTTTTCTTTCTTTTTCAATTTTTTTTTATATATTCAATCTCGTTCTAACCCCCGAAAGCCTCTTTACTTCACCCCGTCTCAAATCGTCAGCTGACAGCTCTCAGGTGGGGCTTAATCCATTATCCCCACCTTCTTTACGATCCAACACTCCTTCAGGACACATCTATTCTACATAATCCTTAAAAAAAAGTCAAAGATTCGCATTACTCTTCGTTGAATATCTTTAAACTTTAACAAGAATTTATATTTAAATAATTTTCTTTTAAAAGAAAAGGTCTGATGTATAGTACGAGCAGTCACACCGACTGACAAAATTGATTAATTACTCTACGTGCGGCTAAAAAGGGTAAAGCTAAACAGGTTAAAGCATATTTTAAATTAAAAAAATTATATTAAGTAAAAAATATTGGCACTCAAACCTGAAAGTAATCTAAATATTCATTTATTTCCCCAATTTTTTTTTTTAAAATTTATATTAAATTGAAATCAGTTTGAAATGTTTGACTTTTAAAACAACCTTGATTTCCTAAATAGAACCAATCAACTGTTGAGCATTGCTGATGCCAAACAGTTGGAGAATGTAAGTGCGGAATAAGCTGTAACCAAGTTACTGTGCAGTAATTTCCACCTAAAATAATTGAAAGCCATTGATTAAACCGAAGGCTAAGTTTACAAGTAAAAATTTAACTTTGATTTTCGTCAAACTTGGGTTAATTTGATGATGGGACCGATGTC
Source organism: Stenotaenia linearis (assembly GCA_034700445.1). NCBI lineage: Eukaryota > Metazoa > Arthropoda > Chilopoda > Geophilomorpha > Geophilidae > Stenotaenia > Stenotaenia linearis. Next base: position 81,554 of record JAQIXT010000005.1, on the reverse strand, counting down.
AGTGTTAATTTTCCATTGTGCATTTACAAACTAAATCTCTCAAAGCCTTGGCAAATCTTTTAATCAACCAAAAAAGACTTTTCACTTGTCCACACACCAATCGTGAATGACTTTTATCCACCCTCGTGCGACTAGAAAATCCTAGAGAACGAGGGGTCTCTGTCTTTGTTTCTTTGGAAACTCGAAAACCATTCACGATCTTTTCATTGTAATGTCAAGTGATGATGACTGTCGCGTTGAGATGCCCTCGTTTTCTCCGGAAAAAAAGCATAAAAAGAAAAAAGAAAGAAAAAAAACCTCACTGGTGAAATATAATAAAAGAAGAAAGACATGGCAGATGAGGGTGAGGATATACCTTGGGTTGTTGCTGGCAAGGGAGGTTTCTCAGTAAGGGAGGGGATGAGTCGGAATGGAGGGTGAGTTTGTCGCTTGCTCACCTTTAACCCACCCCTACCCTTCTTCCTTCCTAGTCATTTGGTGAGCATTGAGTTGGAGATGAGGACTTGTCAAATTAGCAGCCAGCAACTTTACACACATTTCATTGATTCTCATTAACTTGTCACAAAAGTAAAAAGCCGGCAATTAAACGTCTTCACACCTCGAGACAAGTAGAAAAAAGGTTCCCTCCCCGTTACTTAGCCATTCCTTTAAACCAAGTCCATTGCATCAATTAGCCTTGGCCTTATGGCTTTTTGATTCGCCGAGTCGGAGGTCCCCCCGCGCCACTTGAAGACCCTCCAAACGGACACCCGAGCCCTCTAAGGGGATTACGTTTGACCATCGAAGAAAAGGTTTTAGCTTTTAAATGGGACGACAAAGTGACCGCTTCGATTACGCGCACGTTCCGAGTTTTCACACCTGGTCAATGGCACTCGTTCACGAATTATTGACTATAAATTCAAGTGGAATCCCATTCTACATCTCCATTTTCAACGCAGTGGCCACTGTTTTGCCACTTGCTGGGTTCGAGCAAATGGTGGCAGAAAAATTTATGACTCGTGCAGGCCACGTCGAGGAAAGAGAAGAGGGAGAAGGGCAAGTGATGGCACAGGCGACCTCGCGTTGACCTGTGTGTCTCGGCGGCTGTTAAAACCTTGTTTGCCAGTGTCATCCAAGAGCCAGCTTCATTCATCTTTGCCAGAGGAATGCTAAAAGGTGGCACGCGCGTTGGACCGAACGTGCGGTGTCAAACTGTCGCTAATTTTAGATTGACAAAGCAAAAATACATTGCTAAATAAATAAATGAAAAAATAAGTGAAAAAATATAGGAAATTGCGAATGATTTATATTTTACGCGGAATATAGCCTAATAAGATTTGCCACATGAAATCCCAGGTCATCGGCAGAGCGTAGAGATGTAGGCGGGATAAGAGACTAATATCCACACCTTTTTGATTCGATAAAATGGTCTGTGCAAGAAACGGACGCAAGTTGGATTAAGCGGGGGAACGGGGCATCAAGTTCGAGCCCAACCCTACCATTAGCCGTAGAAGGCGTGTCATTACGAGCACAACTCCTATCCTTAGCTAACTCGCTTCAATTTTGCGCACTGTTAATTACACGGGTAATGGAGGTATTTAAAAGAAAAGAAAAAATACATAATGAAAGCGGTGTAAAAATCCATAATGGTTCGTTTTGACATACACACCCAGGTGAAAGCAATCAAGTATGGTGGAGCTAGACACGTGAGTTTGAAATCAAATCAGAGCGAAAAACCTAAGGACATTGAGCCGGAGGAATGCAGACAAACGCAGAGGGGGGACACTCCTTTCATCTCGACCACTTCATCATTTTTTAAATAAGTTGGATTATTATTTATTATGATGTTATTTCCTTCAACTCGCCAAAGGCCGTGAAGGCCAAGGCAACATTCATATCATTAGTCACTTTTCCCAAGAACTCGGGGACCTGCAAACGAACGAACGAGCGCGAGAGGAGGGGTCATGAAGAATGAGAAAGGGAGGAGGAGGAGAACGAGGGGAAGCAAGGTAGTAGGGCGAGGAGGGCGAGCCAGCACAACTTTGGGTCTCCCACCATCATCAAAACCAAATTGGATTTTTATTTTTTACGATCCGTGACTTGCAAACGCCCAATAGGACGCGCGTCGAGGGGTGGGTGGGAAGAGGCGAGTGCGTGGGTGGTTCGTCGATATAAAAAAATGAAAAGATGGGAAAAAAAATCTCATATGTCAAAAGAAGTTCATTAAGTAGTGGCACTCAACACACCTGCCACACCTGTACTACATGGCAGATTACTGTACAAAAATGTTTTCAATCAAAGGAATTGAAAATAAAAAGAAAAGACCGCTCCTTAAATGCTCGACTAATGAGAAACTCATTAACATCCATAACTTACATTTTTTTCCTTTTACTTACTTAACTCCAATTACCTTTTATGCAGATTTCTTGTAATAGCTGGTCTTTTAAAAACAGGCTTGTTTTATACCTGGAAGATGCAAAACTGCATTTCTTTAGCCGCAAAATGGATTCCCGACTGATGGTGGACCGTTATAAATTTTATAAGTGCAGTCGTTAAGTGTCGGCACACAATGGCGTTTCTTCGCTTTACGACACAATCAAGGATTGGCGAAACTCGTAGCGGACTCAAAGAGGCGTAAACCAAGGAAAAACGATCGGGGGTGTGGGAGGAGAGAAACGAAACGAGATGCGAATTCCACCAGATCACCACTGACCTGCAGTGCACGATCCACATTTACAACCTATTACTTGCAGCGTGGCCACTTTTTTTTCCTTTTTATCCCTGACTTTACCTCTCCCTTTTAAAACTCATTTTCTCGTGGAAAAAAAATCTATTAAAAACATCCGCCATTATCCTTTAGGTTTTTAATGATATAATACGGTGAAGCATAAATCCCGAATTTAATCTGGATTTTAATGGACACGTTTACGAGAACCAATTTCAATAAAAATGCAGATTACTGGTCATTCCAAACATTTATCACTTTTCTCCACTAGCGTCCTATTACTCTCATCCAAGGACGCCTGCGATCGTAAAAGATTTGTTTGTAATGTGCTCATTAACTTCGTCATCCCCTGATTGCTGTTATGAATTTAGTAATCAAAGTATTTTAAAAAATAAATTTTTAAGTGTTAAAGACATAAAACGTGTCAGGGAAAAACACTCAACACATTTTTTACGTAAGAAATTACCTTTGTTTGAGTGGAGTATCCGCACATTGCAGTTTGGTAGAATACAGTTAAGTGAAGATGATTAATCTGAAATTAAAAAAAAAAATTCTCTTTTTAGAAATTTGTATATCTCATGAGTTATTATTGGTGTCAAAAAATAAATAATTTTTTCTTCTTCTTTTTGTGCGCAGTTTTTAAAATAATGAGACCAAAAAAGAAAGATAAGAAGAAAATCATGTTGCTTTGTATTTGTGAGAAAAAGAGCAAAGACCTCTTTCTGTCAACTTGCAGCAGAATATTAATGAGATGCTCGCACGGAACATTAAGATGACCATTTTCGGAGAAAGAATAATTCGATTAGAAAAAACTTGTTTACTGACAAGCTTTGAGTCGAAAATTTCAATTTGATTTAAATATTAATTATTACATTTAAAATCAAGTTCATAAAGGTCACTGAGGATGATGATACTACAAAAAAAACAGTGTCGAGGACAGTGATAATTAAGTCGTTCATTAATTTCATCTTATTTCAAGCAAGTCAATGCGATTATGAGGAAAAAACGACTCATTCCAATTTGCATTGTATGTATTAAAAAAAAAATTTTTTTTTTTAAATTCTTTAAAAATAAAAAGGAAACTAAGAGAGAAAAAACAGCGATTGAAATTGATTACATAGTTAAAAATAGTCAAAAATGAGCCAGAACTAGTAATGTGAGCACCACATTTTTATTTGATGAGGCGAGTTTTTAAAGAAAAAAAAACCAAAGTTAAAACATCAGTGTTAAAAGATGAGATGAGATATGTCAAAATACTATGCACCCAAAGCAACTTTACATGCAAACTGTTGCAAATAAGCGCGTGTTCTGCATCTGGTAATAAATTAGTTTGTTTTATTGGAATTAAACATATAAATGAGGTGAGATATAATAGGCCAATGGCTATTACAATCTTGTTCACATAGAAAATGAAGGAAATAAATTTTTCTCTTTGAAAAAATAACAAAAATTATTTGAGCTGGAGGGATACATCCTGTAAACATATTTTTTTAAATATCTAATTTGTGTTTTGTTTTAAAAGTATTTATGGAGAAGGTATTTTATTTTTATTATCATTTTTTTTATTTTTTATGTTTATTATTATTATTTTTTTTATCTCGGCTAATTATGAATTTTGCCTTGGATTTCCCATCAAGATAAGAGAACAAAAGTAAGGAGATGAGGAATTTAAACAAAAAAATTATTTCCAGAACTCCCTTTACATTTTGTTTTTTAAGGAAAAGATGTGGAGGAAAAGACAAAAAACAAAAAAAATATAACAAAAAAATAACAACACAATTGCAGGGAACGTGGCCACATGCAGATCAAACTGATAGATAAAAACAAAACAATAGTTTAGAGAAAATGCAGTAAACTACTCGTGGAAATGTTTCATATCATTTCATCCGACAAAATAACAAAAACACCTGGTGCAAATCTATCTATTTTTCATTTTTATTACTTTGTTTAACAAAATTTAACATTTTACCATTTTAATAAACTCTCGTTTTTATCGGTCCGAGTTACACAAGGGGGAAAAAAAAGAAGAAAATTCATGAAAACTTTCATCAGCAGCCTGTCGCCATTTTCAAGTTCCACCACAAAAAAAAGTAAACAAAAAGACATAAATCCCGAGTGTAATCCGTGGTCAGTGTGACCCACAAACTTGACCTCTACTCCCCAATGAAGTAGGAAGTATAGGTCCGTCTGCGTCCTTGCCCCTGGCTACCAAGGCCACTGGACACGTGAGGGGGAGGACGGCAGAAGGGGCCAGGCGCCAAGCAGACTGCTCCAACAGTTCAGCGGAGGTTATATCATCCGTTTGGCCCTTAGCTCATTGCCTGATCAATACATCAAATTACATTTTTTTCTGTGGCACAAACAGTAACTTCCTGTATCTGCTCCATTTTCATTTGCGAAACTGACTTAAACACAAGAATCATGTCAATTAATGTGTTATCTATATAGTTCAAATCTCATTATATTTGAATTCAGTTTACTGTTTATCTTTTAAGATAAAACGCATGTTGTCAAAAAAATCTGGGGGACTGTCTAAGCAGCGTTTAACAAATCTCACCTGTGTTGATTTTCAAAATAAACATTTTACACCTGTCTCGTAAAATTATCACTGAAACATTAGTTTCAGACTTGTTAGCTATTGCATGTTGTTTTTAAACTCCTTGAAATTAAATTTACAGCTTTTAGATCTGTTATGTCTCTCATTAGACTGACTGCAAATGCGAGAAGAAATTGAAATCTCGTTTGCCAATTTAAATTAGTATCGATTTTAATTTTTTTTTTAAATTATAAAAAAATTTTACCAACGGCTTTGAATCTTAGTTTAAGTTTAATTTTTCCTGGAAAATTCGAATTTTATACGTTCTAAAGGTGATTCTCTTATCTTTTTTGGTCATTTTTTATATATTTTTATCAGAAAAAGTATTAACTCAATAACACCCTCGAGAATCTCACCTATAAAAAGACGAATTCCTCCGTTTTCTATACGTGCCATGTCCTTAACAGTGCAAACTGATCCACGTGCACATCAAATGAAAATTAACAACCCAACACAACTCACAAATGAAGTCATAAAAAGAACAAAACCATAACAAAAAACATAAAAATAGTTATTAAAAAGTAAAGTTTCATTACGGATATAATTTTTAAAAATATTTTTTATCAGCATTAACTACTTGAGAAAAAAAAATAATAAAAAAATTTATATCCGAAAAAAAATCCATAAATAAAATTGTAATCTCAGCTATTCCACAAACTAAAACCCATCATATACTTCGCGTTAAAAGAAACACTCGGGTCAGTTCTAAATTTATTACAAGTTCAGAAAAGGAGTTGAAAGACAGGAAAAGGCCAACAAGAATAAAATTAAACAACCGCTCATTTTAACCCCCGAAAATAAATCGAAAACTTGACAAAAAAAACTTAAAAAAATAATTTTTTCTGCTCCTTCATCAACAAGAGTGACACATTGCCAAAACAAACATTTATTGATTGACAGGTTCACGTCATTAAGCACAACTCTCCCAGGTGTGGGACGCCAATACGAGCACATCCTAATAAAGCAACAAAGGAATAATGGCTCCAATATCAAAATCAACAATTCTTTGTCTATTCTTAACACCGAACCGTCATCTGGCAAGAATTAATAAAAAAAAATAATAATCTTACTTTGATTCCAAGTTTGTGTCTGCAGGCGTTTCGAGAGATGTCGTGGAATCACACGTTGCTCATGAGCAATAAATTTAGTCAAAGAACAACGGTGGTGAGCAAGTGGTTTTGTGGTGGTGAGGAGAAAAAAAACTTTCTCTCAATCGGTCGCAAAAAGATGGATTTCAAAGCGGTTTTCCGTTGGTTTTTAGCGTGCAAAGCAAATCGGCGCACCAAGCATGCACACGACCACGTACCCCATCCACTCTGGCATGGCACACATCAATTATGGCATCGACGGGAAGGTTCACTTGACCACATTAGGGGGAGACGCGACTCCAAATGACTAATTTATTTTAATAACACGTTCAACTTCAAGTATAAACTCCCTTTGGGTTAACTTTCTTTTTTTAAACTTTAACATTTGAAGAAAGGAAGAAAATCTCGTATTTCTCAGGTAACTTTTCCCTCGCGTTACAAAATAAAACTGGATCGGAGACAGGTATGAGGGGGTAATAACAAAAGATAACACTCTTTTTACTAAACTTTCGGTATTCCAGGCACGTGCGCGCCCTTTTCCTTCACAGACGCCCAATTTTAATCAGGGACCGGACTCCCACACGTAATAACAAAAGAAAACAAAATAATCTTCGGTTTTTTTTTTTTTTAACTTCTATTATTATTTTCCTTTTCCCGGTATAATTCTATTTCACGAGTGTAACCAGTTTGCTATCTTATCTTCGTCCATTTTAGTCAGACGATTTGCAAATTATCAAGCTAATAACTTTTTAAAAACTCTTCTTGACCCGACCTCAAAACGTGTGAGGAATTGAACTTCTTTTTCCATTTTTTCCTATTCATGACTTGACAAGTTTTATTCTTTTCAAAACGAAACAGATGAAGATTTCGTCTGTGTGAAATTTCTTTATCTGAAATTACACTATACTCAAGACCCAATTATCTTTTTCGGGAAAAATTTTCCTCGTACAAAACAACTCCCTCCACATCACACAAAAAAAGTTAAAAATAAATAAGTAATCAAGCGTTATCACAGCTTTCGTTTTGCCTACAACATTCTCAAGTGTCCTACTGCAAATTACTTTAAGTTGAGACTTCCTCTTTGCAGAAAAAAAAAGCCAATAACAACTCCTTTCACTCGACTTATTAAACACACACAAAAGACTTACTCACTCTATTAACACTTCCGGTCCACGTTAAACACACCCAACGTAAAAATCGTTAAAATTCAGGCAATTCCCCGTTCCCACTCCCTCGCAAATAATAAAAGGAAAGCTTTATCTGGCAACAACTCATTTAAATTTGGTGACAAGCATAAAACGAAATAAAAATCTGCCAAATTTGCAATAAAAGGATTTTTATTCCGAAATACCTGCGTAATGCCAACCAGTTTGCAACCACCTATTTTGCATTCAAGGCGACACACTTTTTGTCTCCAGCACAGTGGCACATGGTATTGGGTTATGGAGTATAACACACCCGATTTTATATTTCATTTTTTCCTCCTGTGCGTCCCCTCGCAGTTCACATAAAAAATGTCGTCCTGGCTCCGAGTCAAAAAGAGAAGAAAAGTCCCAAGGTTGTCTTTGAAATCAAGCTAAGCGTGTCTTGTGCAAACTTAGCTGCCATTCATCACATCAGACACGAGTCCCTTTACCTGCCAAATATCTGTCAATTTTTTTTTTTGCTTTTACCTTATTTGGAATCACAAGGAAACTTCAATGAAGTTTTAAGTTTGAAAATATAAATAAATGTTTAAAAATTCCATAAATTTTTACGCAATAATGAATTAAAGAATAATTCCTAGTAATTAGTTATGTTTTTTTTTTCCATCGAAAGATTTAAAAACCTGAACTAATTTTTACGAGTACAATTTTGATTATCAATGTACGTTATCAAAGAGGAAATAAATAAATAAAAAAGGGAAATAAAAAAGAAAATAAAAAACGTGCAGAGAACAAAATAAAAATTCAAATCATAATAAACTTCTTTCTCTATCCATTTCCGCAACATAAGGAAAAAACTAAAGTCCACTTTTTGCAAGCCAATGCATTCGCTTTTTATCAAAATAAAAAAATAATGATCCATTAGAAGAATAAAAAAAATTCCCCGAATCCGTTTCACGATTGAAATACGTCGATTAATGAAATTTTTGAACTCGAAACATTCCCACATCTCGAGGACATCGCAATTGTATTTGGCGCGGGTATACTCGCGCCAAACACAATTGCGTCATGCCAGCACGTGGCTCTTGCTACCTGTTGCCTCCGTTCCCTTCTCTGCACCGGAGAATAATAAAGGTGAACTTTACCTTTGACTGGATCGACACCAGCGTCAATCGCTGGTTTGTTTACACAGCATGATGATGGGAGTGACTCGAGTAGGTGGAGCCGGCAGGGGCAAGTGAACGCTATCCGTGACAAGTTTCAGTCGGACTATCTACAAAGCAAAAAGACGCCGAGGGTAAGCGGTCAGGTGATCGCCTTGATGAAGAGGTAATTACACAGGTGTCCGTTCACGGTGTGATAACAAACCGCCCCCTCAATCCTCTCTCACCCTGTTTTCATTGCTCCACACGCTATCATTTGAAGGTAAAAGCGTGATCACGAACGCGATGTAGCCCCTTGTCCACTTGCCAAGTGAGACGCCACCAATGAGGTGAGCGTTGCAAGGGGTCAATCGAGGTTCTTGTTTTTCACTTTAATTTTTTTTATTTTTTTTTAAATTTTTCTTTTTTTTCCTCACTAATTTTGACGTTTGATAAATATTTTTATAAAAAATGTATTTATATTATAAATTATTAAGAAATCATGTATGCAGCAATCATAATGAAGGAGACATGGAGTCGAGTACCCTGAGGGAGGCATGAAACAAAGTTCACCGAGAGTGGATTGGCCAAAGAACCGCCATTTCAAGGCCAAGTCAATCACGGGCAAAATAATTACCAACACTAAATTCGCCCCCACTCGATCCCATCGCTCCCCAGCAAAAAATAAATAAATAAATAAATGTAGAAAATTCACAGTCAATTTGATAAACGACTGCCCATTGTGTTTATTTCATCTCGCCATTACTCCTCCCCTTACTCTTTGAAAAAAAAATCAAAATGGAATGACATAGGTAGGTGTGTCGTAGCATTTATTTACCTGACGTTTCATTTCACTCGAAGTAAAAAATATAAAAAAAATACGTCAATCAAATCCAACATTGTCTATTAGCGGGAAAAAATTAAAAATACAAATTTGCATAATTGAGATGAGATACCTAAGAGGTCATCAAGATGATGGCCACATATCTGAATCACTGATGAGTGACAACATTTGAATTGATCAAGGAAAAGGCAGTAGAATGTCACTATTTATGAATTGCATTCCAGCTCCCTATCTCATTTTTCCTTCTCAAAATAAATTTATTGAACACCTGTTTCCTGTTTGGACTTCTGTGTACATGAGAAGTTTCGTAAATGCCAAACATTTCCATGTTTTGTGCGCATCATAACACTGACTAAAAATGTTCCTCCTGAAACACAACAACAAACAATGAAGCAAAAAGGAAAAAAAGAAAAAAAGGCTTTTCTAGTTAACGGATCTGTTTGAAGTGAAAAATTATTTAATTTGTATCGAATTAACTATTAAAATCTAAAATTGCGCACGGAATATTAAACGTAAAATTTTTAAAAAATCCAGATCTTCCTGATAATGATTCTAACTTCCGGTTTCAGCTCTAATTACAACCGACCAAGCAAGATCAATATTCAAATAAAATTACACCTTTGTTTCTTTTGCTACATATTGTAAAATAAAAATAACCAGACCGAACCATTAAAATACGACTTGTTCCTTCGTTATTACGTCATTAAAAAGAAAAAGTAAACAACAGTAAACAATAGTGTACTATAACACTAATGAATTCCAGAGTTTTGTTTACACTATTTTGCCATTTCCAAACTAAAAGTAAAATAAAACTTGAAAAAGTGGGATTCTATTAATTTTTCAACCTCATTGTAAACATGGAACAAACAAAAGTAGAAAAAAACTGAGGCTAAAAGCAGATTTGTTCCAGATTGAAGCCCCAGCTAGCAGTCTTTTTATCATCTATGCAGCAAAGTGTCATTAATTATAGTGCCGAGTTTACAGATGGACGCTTCTCAGAATATTAATGAAATGGGTGCAGGGCACAATTATGGAACTCCGCTGTGCCCTTCATTCAACAGTAAACCCGCAAGAAAACTTGTCGTTTTCTTTCCAAGCTCAACAAACTTTTCTTTGTGAATAAATTAGACATTCATACAGACTTCAACCTCCATTCTTTTCATGTAACGAGGAATTGGGGAGTGGACTCGCGGCATCAACGTGGCCGAGATGTAGGGATGAAAACTAATTAATCAACAACTCCCTCCTCTTACTGACACTATGAAAAAGGGGATTTGTCGCCGCCTAAATGATGAGAAAAAGTAGGCGTGGGGTGGAAGTTGCCAAACAATGCATCAACAACAACAAATGAAGTAATGGTGTCATTTTTCTCGAGACGACTTCAAAAAACATCATTTACCTATGTCAAACGCTTTTTTTCCCTAATATTTTTATATACCATCCCCGGTCTCGATAAATAATGGCCATAAATAATAATTTTAATTGAAAGTTTTGAAATGTGCCGAGATAGTTGGAGATTGTCAAACAAAATTCACAGTTTGAAAAACCACAGGCAGCAGCTGAGTTCGTTCAACCTTATCGAGCCAACAAAGCCTTTACACATCAATAAAAATTCGAGATGAGTTAATTTAAAATTAAAAACGAGGCAACTACCACGTTAAAAAAAATCACCCTGATGACCACTAAGCTATAAAAAGTAAGATTAAAATTCAAAAAAAGAAAAAAAAATTCAAAAAAATTCAGGGCAGTGAGAATCCTGTCGAAAAATGTTAGCCAAGCCTATTTCCATTAGTCATTAAATTAAAAATCCTCAAAGTTCAAAATGCCTGCTGTGCCATTAAATAAGATTCAAGAGTCACGTCCAAAAACCTCCATTAGGCCTACCACTCCCACTCCCCTTCCGCCATAATGAAGAGAAACAAAACTCCTCCTGCTGTTGCCTGCTTTCTTTATTACGGCCACAAGACGACTTGGCGACGACAGCAGAAACACAGGTGTGCGCAGTTTACACACTTCACCTTTTACATAATGGATGACAAGTCGGGTGCACTTGTGTCCAATTTGGCGTCTCATCATGCACACTTACCAACCACAGAGCCGCCTACAACTACTACCACAAACCCCATCGGGTGAATATGTCCCAACGTTTCTTTACACCTGACCATTACAAGTTGATTAAATTGTGGGCGTATCGTTTTTAATTTTTTTCGTTCTCATGAAAACTTTCGACAAGAAGTGCGCAACACAATGAGGCAACTCGTTACGATTTATGACTTCGCTATTATTCTAATAAGTCTAAACAACAGCTGACATTGCTTGTGAATGGATTTCCCAACGACGGGGTGTAACTTCTGAAATGTGTTCGGTATATGAAAACCGTAGGAGTAGACAACTTGCTACCAAATATACATAAACAATAGCTATCGTCGAAATGTCAATGATTTTTAACGCCGTTCTATCATTTTTTTACTTTTTTAACGTTACATTTCGTAATATCTTTACATCAATACTGTAATTCCACATTCCTGCAAAGAGTTTTGCAACATTCAACTTCTATTTACTTACAAATGTACATACTCTTGTTAATTTTATGGTTCAGTCTTCAGCGTAAACTACTTTTCAGTTTCAAGTTATGCATTCTTAAGATATGGATTTTTCGGGCGAAAAAAATTGAAATTCGGTTGGCAGAAATCGAGTGTATGAAATTTAAACAAAAAAACAAAAAAACATCGGACTGTAAAACTTCAACATTAACTATTCGAAACATATAACTTCATTGAATAAGCGTTGACAATCAAGTATATGCTAAAATTGAACCTCAATTAGCCAATTGTTAATCAGTCAATCGTCAATTAACTCTTTTGTGCCTTACCTATACATAAAACGTATAAATTCAATTTTTTGGATTTTTTTGAGTTTCACCGTAAAATCCATACCCCAGTTATGCATTATGTCTATTCAAGAGTGCACAACTATTTTTAAAATGCTTAAAATTGCACTTGATGCCAGAATTTATTTAAACTCGAGCCCAACGTTGTAATTCAAACCGATTTACACATTGGAAGTTTTACATCCCATCCATCCTTTACCAAATCCCAAAGTAGTAGAAAAAAGATCTTTTGAATTTCAGCGAAGATGACACATCCTCCCCTTTTAAATGCAACCCTTTTCCCCCTTTATATTGTGAAAGATGATGGGAAAGACCAGACACTAGGCAGGCAAGGGTGAAATATGGGTGCACATTTTTTTCCCCTAACTCCCGTTCTGGCTTTAATCTTTCACTTTCACTCTTCTAATTATGGCGAGCACCACCGATCTTTTATTCACACAACCCTTTGCGCCCCCCGACTTTTCACACGTTCTCCCCAATCGCAGCACCAGAAACGAGGAAAGGGTTAAAAGAGGGAAGAAGGGATGGGAAGGGAGATGAGGAGCGAGAGATGCAAATAACATCCCACGCCTCATCCACCCCCACCAATAACCCCCACACGCAGCTGATCGAGGTGGCCCCAAGTGCGAACAATCACAGCTCAGCACAATGAGCTATTTCACTACAACTCTTTGGTGACCACAGATGGTGTTGAGGCTGAATGACCTTTTTTATTTTTATTTTTTTTTCTTTTCTGGTTGCCCACTCATTCGCCATCTTGACATCCCCTCCACGTTTCCTTTTAAGAAAATTAGGTAATGGCCATTAAAGTACGTCCACTTCCTGAGTAACTTGAAAAAGGGGTCCTTTTTCGAGTTTTTGTTTTTTAAACTTCATTTTGAGAAATTAATGAATCGCATGTTTTATCAAGAGCACTATGCTAATTTGCAATCTCCTTTACAATAACCACAGCTGGAACAAGTTTGCGAGAAAAATTACACCCCTTTGAATGCAGCTGGAGAAACCCTTTGAATCCACCAACGGACATGATGCTGCTTCCCTACTGATTTCTTTAACGGAGCCTCGGAAAAGCTCTCGTTCTTGACATCAGCGCACTTTTAAGAAGAAAAAAAATTAAAAAAGCCTCTCACCCTGTTCTTGGAAAATTGACCATAATCTTCCATCTTGAATCCATCTGTGTGGTGTAAAAGGAAGAGAAAAACACATAAAAAGATAATAATACATAAAGAAAAAAAGCTTCCTTTCAATTTTCGATAAATTTAGACGGCAATAACCTTATTTACTGGGAAATGTATTTAAAGGTAGAACTTGTTTTATTTTATTTTATTTTTTTATTAATCAGTTTCAGTCATCAGAGTGTTAGTCTTCCTCATTTCGCAAATCCTTTGACAATACTTCATAAAATTTTTATTACCTCCTTTGTCAAGCCAGGAGATTGGCAAAGACGCATTTTCACCTTTATATACAGGTGTTTTTTATCCATTTCTTTCCCTCCCTCAATTTTTTTCACCTTATTTTTTTCCAAACGGGCAAATCAAAGGAGTTAAGAGTCATACCAACTAACACGTCGACATTAGCCGTTGCTCAACGACCAAACTCATTACCAGATTAACGAGGTGATGGTTTAAATTTATATTTTATGGTTACTCTAAAATTAAGGACTTGAGGCTACATTTGATGGCAGCTGAACTTCTTGGAAATCTTATTTTAATACTCGAACTTTCAATAGCCAATCATTTTTTTAAACTTTTTAAAAATCCAAATTAAAGTCATAAATCTTCGAGACAGATGAGAGAGAGCGAGGAGGCGAGTAACTAGAAACGAAGTTTATAAAAGAAAAACAGTAACTATATCCTGTGTTCCAGCATTTTGCGGTCGTGGACCACCTTGGTTCTCATCTTTTCACTCGTAAATCTCAACCACCATCTTTTGGAACTGTCATCAAACAACAATAGAGACTCGTCCAGAAGGAGGATGGTTAGGGTAAAGACAAACTTCGGGAAATGATGATGACAAAAATGAGGCCAGATAAGAAAACTCAACTCCCCCATAGGACGACCCAAAAATTGTTGGATAAAAAATGTTTTTCAGACTCCAAAGGAACAAAGGGAAGAATGGAAAAAGCAAAGAGAAGTGTCGAATTACAAACTTATTCACAACCAAATGAACCCGTTTTTCCCTACAGCTATCATTTCATTTTCCCTGCATCCTATTCGTCTTCTTATCTCAAGACTAAACCATGTCGTTGAACTGATGTGAAATATTGTATATTTAGAGAACGTGGTGAAAATCTCAACAAAAAAAAAACTGGTCTACTTAATCTAGAAAAAGGGACATTTTTCGTTATAAATTATTCTCACCTCATCTTCAGAGAAAAATCATAAAATCTGCGAGAGCAAAAGAGATCAACCACATACATCACTTCTCGTAAGTCACCTGGGGAAAGGAAAGGAGAACTCGTTGGACCTTTCTTCTTGCATTCAGATGAAAAAATTCCAATGGTATGAATACACAGGTATGGACACATTCCTCAGATTAAAATGGAGGTCTAATAGCCTTGATCCCCAGTTAAAAACACAAAAGAACCTAACACCAGCTTGTTTTTTTTGTTTTTTTTTTTCATAAAAACATCATTGCCACTTGTCAGGGGATCCTGACAGCTAAGGAATAAATGAATTTATTCAACTTTATATTTTCTTTGTTCTTTTCCTTCACTCTCCCATTTTTTTTTTCATTTTTTTTTTTATTGAACAAGAAAAAGTCATTAAGACAAATTTGTAAACGTCCATAAGTTTTCAGGCTGTCAAATTTGATATTAAAAGAAAAAAGGAAAGAGAAAATTCAATAAGAAATGAAAAAAAAAAATTGTGTAAAATACGATATGCATTGGTGCACCTCATCTGGTGCAACCATCAACTTGTTTGCTTAATTTTCACTCCGGGTTTTTACTATGAAAATACCGAGTGAATTTTCGCAATCTGCTGGGCAGATGTTGGTTTTAAAAATAAAAAAAGACAAAAGTTTATTTACCGCTCTATCCTGCCCCCCCATAACAATCTCCTCTTCTGCCCCAAACATAAACTGACGGGGATCATAAAAGGCGAACGCGAAGCAAAATACGAGGCGGAACGCGTAGCCATGGCAACGCCAAACGCTGAACCCTTTCAGCGTTCCGCTCCGGTTTCGCTATAAAAGACAAAATGGAATTTTTAAAAGGACAAAACCCGACCCAAAACCAACCCAACCCTACCCTTCCCTTGTGCAAATCTCGTGCGACATCTTTCACCTTTTCGTGGAACCCATTAAAATGCAAACATCTTTTCTGATTACGATCAACTTAAAAAAGATTCTTGTATGTATCAAAAAAAAAAAATCCATATGACGAAACGCTATTTTACGGCTCCATTACAGAACCCAAAGAACAAAATATAATAAAAAGAGACGAGAAATAAAAATGGGGGACGAATAGAATTATTTCATGAGAAAGAGTCATAAAAATTTTTAGCACCAATAAGTTCTCTACCCTCCTTACAGCGACTTCTAGTTTAGAAAATGAAAATAAAAATACATACTCAAAACAAAAAATAAAAACACAAGTTTTGAAATAAATGTTAGTCTCGTGTTGGCATGCACACACATACAAAAACAAGTCATAAAAGTCCAAATACCTGCCCACCAATCTTTTATCTCACACCTTTTACTTAGAGCTGTCCATTTTTTGCACAGTTGCATGTCTTTATTTCGGCAACTAAGAATAATCAATGAAAAACGAAAAAATCGTCTCTTGTAGCAATTTTTATGCCTCTTTTTAATTGGTTTTTAGGTATTAAATGTAATAAAAGTTTAAAATTGCTGTTAAAATTAATTTTTACATCTATTTTGAGCAAATTCGAGGGAGTTTTTTTCCATAACAGTTTTGTAATGGAAAGATTATTTAATTTAAAAAAAAAAGATCAAATTGTGAAATGTGTTGAGACCCATTTTTTCTAAATTTAGAAATCTAACTTTAAATTACAAATGAGAAACCACTTTAAACTGACCAAAAACCACTTAAAATCTCATTTAATCACACATTTTTTTCCCTTCTCTTATTTTAAAGGTTTTGCACTTGTCGTCGAGATGAATGTCGTGGGATTTCTAATGACAGTTTAAATCTTTGTCCCGCTTTTAAGAAAAATGGTTTACGAAATGACCCGGCCATTCATTTCAATTTCCATGTTTGGCACAATTTAAATATTTTCCTAATGATGATAAATGTGTAATACACTAAAATCTCTGGCATTATAAAATTCAAAAAAAAAAAAACTCAAAATTGCAGTAACATAATTGAATCCAAATGGAAAATTAGGTGACAAGTTTCAATTTTTTTTTAGACTTCCAGTTCAATAAAATTGAACGCGCCACAACGAAATAAATCCTATTATTTTTTGTCCACATTCCATTCGGCAAAACTCAGGTGCCTTTATGCCTTCAGAGGGGACCTTCAACGCTGCGCAAACTCATCAAACTTTTCCCGAGATCTATCACTTGTGACAACCCTCATTTTATTTTTTCTATTCGGTTCCCTTTATTATTTTTTTTCGATATTTATATTATTATTTCACTGCGATTTTGACGAAACCCTAACAGCTGCCTTTAGGGAAGATAATTATCTGATATAATAAGAAAAATGAAATCAAAGCAACAAGACAGAAGGGAAAAGTACATAATACAACAAAATGATGTTTAAGTGAAAAAAACGCAGCAACCGAAATGACACACAATTACGTTTAACCTGACATGAAAAGAAACTAAACTGTAATAAGTACTCACAAATTCCCAGAAATCTCTTCAATGTTCCCGGGTCTCTTCAAAGTACACCTAAAACCCTTTAATACCCACCAACCCTTTTATGTTTCATTTTTTTCTTTTTTCTTTCTGGATATTGACAAGACCCGCAATATACTCAACTGAAAAGTGAGTGATAAAGCGAATTTCTCCCCTTTACTGTAGACGTTGTGGTATAACCCTTTCCATACAATGTGCCCCTCCCTCTTTTACCACCCCTTCTAGTTCTACTCCCCCTTTTAACTTCTTCCTACACTAGCTGCTTGCACAAGTCCCTCAATGACTTTTTCTTGTGGTTTCCCACGCCACCGGAAAAGGATCCTCCAACTATTATGACAAAACACAAGAGTTGAAAAATAGATTTCTTTTTTAAACCAAAAAAAGAAGAAAAGAAGAGGAAAAAAAATCGAGTTTATGTATTTTGTCTTCTGGGTAAGTTGAGATGCATGAGAAATGATCTAACTAAACAAACAGCATCGACTGGACAAAAAAATTTTATTTTATTTTTAAAAAAAAGGGATTTGGGTGTTTGGATTCGGATCAGACGAGACAAGTGGTAAAGATGAAGACAGAAGTGTGAAAATGGGGAAAGATTAACATCTGTGAGAATTTGCTCAACGAATTCCTAACAACTTTTCGGAAATTTGACCTCAATTTAAAATGAGCAAATTCTTGGAAAAACTCATGGGACATTTCTCCATTTACAAGTTCTGTAAATAAATTAATCCCTCGAAAAAAAATTTCCTCCCACTCCCTCGCAGAATAAAAAAAATAAAAAACAAACTTAAATAGAAAAAATTGAGGAGATAAATATTCCTTCCTTCACAGTTGGTTGGTTACTTCGTTAATTTTCATAGAAAAATCTGTTGCTAGTCAAATAAATTTTTATATTTCCTCTCTCGACACCACCACAAAAAGTGACATATGGAGACTCATTAGCAAGGGAACGCCACGCAAAACAACCCTTCCTTCACTAAAAAAAATTTAAAAAAAATAAAAAACCAAATATTCAAAATGAAAAATCTCACGATGTGAGATATTTAAAAATATACTTTGACCCTCCTCCCTCGATATAAAAAAATAAATACCAACTTTGCTCTCTTTCCCTTCATTTTTTTTCCAAAAAACATGTTTTCCCTCCTCATTCATTTGATGTGTGTGGCTACGAACACCGAGATGCAGATGTTTTCTCAAAAACACTTTTCCCATCACGTTCTCAGCTGCGTTTATTCCCCTCCCAATACAAAAAAAAAGCAAAAAAAAAATCTATTGTTCTAAACAGCGCACTCTTCACAGTAATTAATTTTAAATTAAATCAATAACGCTCGATCCTTCATTTCCAACTTTCTCAACCCTTCTAATATTTCTCACATTTTTTCCCACTTTTAATGTCTATGAAATTCGACGCAAGATAATAAAACACTCCATTTTCCACAATTTATTACATAAATCCAAGCCTTTTAAAACTTAAAACTCACCTAAAACTTGATCATGCCCATCACTATTCACCTGGCATCAGGTGTGGCCACCACGATCTACAGAAACGTGACTTCGAACCGAGAAACTCGACAGGTCGAAACAAATTTTTTACAGATAAATTAAAAATTAATTTTCAAACTCTTTCACCGAATCTCAGACAAGATAATTGATACAAAGAGAGTCCTAAAACATTAGGCTTTATGCACAGTAGCAGTATAAGCGGAGGCAGCTGACAGGCCATCTGGTCTGGGATTAATCATCAAACTTTATGTGAGTGGCGTGCGTGAATATTTTTTTCAAATCACTTTTCTCATACCCTTTTCTAACTTTATATCAAGCCAAAAAAATCAATGCAGAAACGGAGGAATTATTTTTTTTCTCCGTAATTCCAATGTTTTTTCCTTACATGTGGAAGGAAAAGTCTGGATGAAATAAACCACAAAACAAAAAGTTTGACGACATTTTAAAACCGAGTCTCATGCAGTTCGAATTTCTCGCACGTAAAAAATAAAAAAAATGCATCGGGTTTAATTATGCGACTTTAAAATATTTTATCAAATTTATTTTTATCGAGAAATTTAAAAAAGGCAATTGTAATAAATAAAAAAAAGTTAAATCCAAAGTACAACGTTCAACCTGATTACCTAAATTAAACAAGCCATTTAACTGTTTACAAAAAAAAACGTTTTATCTCCTTTTGTTCAGTCACATATGGTGGGTTTGGTGGTTCGTTTTATCTTTTCACTTTTTTCGTTTCTCAAGAATAAGTTATTGAAACAGCGGGGCAATAAAATAAAAAGAGCTCCATAAAAATACCGAGCACAGCTTTCCTGTCCAAATACCTCGGTTTTGAGGGCATTTCTATAAATGGAGAAATTAAATGTAAATTCAGACTCATTTTATTTTATTCCAAGCCACGTCCAAAAAAAAAAATTCCACTATTCCACGAAAAAAGATTTATCCACATTTAATTTCTAAAAAAAAAAAAGAAAAAAAAAGAAGAAAAAAAAAACTTAAATAAAAAAAGAGAAAAATCTAATTTCACCGTAAATTATCTGATTTTTTGAATTTAAGACTTTTTTGATAAATTTTTCAAAATATCTCATTTGGCAAATTTCCAAACTCGATGAAAATAGAAAGTTAAAAAATTACATTCGTGTATATAAGAGGACGGTAGAGAAAAATCTTAAAAGTATAGAGGTTCGAGTAATTTGGCAACTTATCTACGATGATGGACTTGGGCCAAAAGAAGAAAAAAATCATTTCCTGAATGAAGTTTTAAGCCAAGCAAAGCACAAAAGACCCTGTCGACTGCAATCAAAACAAAGGATCAAAACGAGGCGGATTCTTTGATTACACCTTTACGTTTATTTATCTAAACAGAAACCAATTAAATAAATAAATAAACCTGCAATTTTCTTGGCAAAAAACCACGTTTTGTGCTGATTCCTGAAAAACAATTTCATTCTATTGTTCGCGTCTCTTTTTATAGCTGCCAAGACCTCATTTTATTCCTAGGGGATGTTTTAGAGCGAGAAGGGAAGCAGGTTTTTCGTCGAAAATAAACAGTTAAAAAATCTGTTTGGATTTCAAATTAGTCCAAATTATTAAAGTCAAAATCCATTTTTAGTTACGTTATGCACATGGAACATGTTGCATTGCAAATTCCGTAGACAAGAAAGAATAATGGCGCCAATTTACTCAACAAAACAAACATTGGGTCATTCGAATTAGTTAATTTAATGATTTTAAAAATAACCCTCGAATATGTGTAGGAAATGGTGACCGTTGAGGGATGGATTCATCACAAGTCAATCTCCACCTCACAGTGGTTCCACTGTGGCTGAGTGGAAACACGTGTAAGTACGTGTGCCACTTGTTTGTGGTTTAAATCGCCAACCTGGGTCCACGTCCCCTTCACCTCTGTGTCCCATAAACCACCCCTATACAGGATATTTTTGTAAGTCATCAATTATCAAAATGACAGACTGATGTCACGCTTGTGAGTTATTTAAATTTCTCTTTTTTCAAAAGGAAAAAGAACAATTTTGCACGTCATTTGTCCCAAAATAGGAAGAAAATCGGGCGCCTCGGAATCCTGTTCTCCTTTGCACATCTAATATTAATTTCCTGTCTTTTCTATCGGGGCATTTACCACGTTTTAAATGCAATTTCTGACTAATTTTATTGTGTTGATAACGCGCATTTGGACAGGATTTCCTTCATGTGTATTCATAGTGTTTCTCAAGATAAAATGTTCAATTTCTTGATATACCCATCCAACTTTTCGTAGAAATATAATTTAAGAATTCAACAAACTACATGAAAAAAAAAAAAAAAGAATATTTCCTAAGAAATTTCTGCATAAATTGTGTAATAAATTATTTATGATTTTCCCCTCTCTTCGATACCTCTTGGCGTTGCAGAATTCGACATTAGTCTTTTCCTGCTTCAAATATCTCTTCATTTTTCACGTTTTTGAGCGTTGATCGAGATTAGGCAAATACCTAATAAAATACAAGGTGTATCTTGAAATTCTTTCAAAGTAATCACATCTGCGGGTTCGGGCTGTCAAAGGTAGACACGAGACAGCAGCATCAGAGAGAAAGAAAAAGAGAGAAGTTAACTGGCCGATTAGTGTTGAATTACTTAGAGAACGAAATTTATGGATCCACCCCACTTTGGGCGACAAGCATCAAGGATGTTTAAGTTGAAGAGAGGGGGTTGGGAGCCAGAAAGAAGCGCGAGGGAATGCGCCTCACAGCGATCTGGACTAGTGCCTAATGCATTTTGCAAATTTAGCTGAACTATGATAAAGAAAAGTCGAGAGGTGGCAGCAAAAACATATTATTCTTAGATCTTAGACCGCCTTCCACTAAAAACAACTCTAAATGTCAAAAGCAAACCTTTAAATAAAAAAATTGGAAAAAAAGATTGGAAAGGAATACCCATTCTGTCTTTCAATCAGCCAGCAACTTCTTTCAGTACCAAGTCACAACTGATTAGTTTACTGCCAGTTGCTTATAGACCTCCAGGCAGCAAGTACCTAAAGACATCCAAAAATGATTTAGTGAGAACTAAAGGTTGATTTCTTTTCCTTTTGGAAATAAATAGACTATTTGGAAAGAAATTTCCAAATCTCAGGTTTCGTAAATGTCGTGGACCCTGAAACTGTTGTGTGTAATTTTCCTTTGATATTTAAATTTTTATAATAAAATATTTATTGCGAACAGGGAATTCCACCCTTTAATCACTGCATTTCATATTTTGCAGTCCGATCGTATTGATTCTGTTTATGAAAATATTGAGAAAACAGGTCACAACACCTTTATATTCTATAGACAATTAAAGACAGTTCAATAAATTAAACTATAAAATTTATAATAAAAAATACATTTATTGCACTGTTGACCATTTCAATTTATTTATTTGCAGGCAGTATTTTGGCATCAAGCGCTACCTGCATATAATAAATTTTTATTGTTTTTGGTTAATAGAAATTTTGCGAAATCGGACTTGACCGGCATAAAATTTATAAATAAATTAAAAAAAAAAAAAAAATTTCTAATTTGAGCATTATCTGTCCATTAAATAATTTCGACTAGGTTTCTCAATTAGTTTTCGAGCAAACAGAAATCAATTAGTGTAAAAAAATCAATAAAGAGTAGATGTTCTTGTATCAATTTTCAAATCTTTTTTTTTTTAAATTTAAAAATCCAAAACACGAAAATTCAATTTTAAGAAATCAAAATACTACAAGGTTGACTACATTTGTATTCCATACAAATCAAGGTAAATTTAACTCTGATAAACGCCTTTACTGATAATACATCAGAAAGGTGTGGCTTTCTAACCAGCAAAAACTCACTTTTTGACTTCATATTTGACACAATGTCACTCATCCATATTATATCAAGGACTTCGGGGCCTGGTTGTAGTCCTTGATATTCCTCAGATTTTGAATTAATATTTACTTTTATCACAAGCAGTAATCAAAATGACAGTCATAAAAATAAAATTGCTAAAATGTGGACATCTTAAAACCTCAAAAAAATACATTAAAACGATCTTAACACTAAAATAATAGGTTTAACCTCGTTTAATTTTTCTAAGTGGTCCAATAAATTCGGAACACACCTTAAAAGTGTAATGTCTTGGAAAAGGGGCATTTATTGGTTTACTGACGCGTGAACAAGTTTTTTTTTTCTTTCTTTCCCACTGAGAATTGATAATCACAGTTTTACCCTTATCCTCATGCAAGGCTGAAAAATAAAGCAGATCACAAGAACATGGCTGCTCTTGCACGTGACCCTAATCATCAATCATACTGTACGAGCCGTATAAAAAAAGAATAGAAAAAAAGTACTACAAGAATAATGAAATGATGCCAACCTCACACATAATAGTAAAGTCCTCTCCTGCCAAACGCCGTTTTTTCATCATCTTTTTTAACCTTCAAAGATGTTTAACATTGACAAATGGAGTTTCATGAACATTGCACGTGCAAGATCAAATTTAATTAAATGATGGATTTTCAACAACGAACTCTATATCCCTCAAAAACACTTTATCAAACTCAATCATTCATTCTATTTACATTTACATCGAGTAAATTGTGAATTGAATATTTCAAATGAGTCAACAAACCAAATTAAAATCTTTTTATGCTTAATCTTACTATGTAAGGCTTTACCCCAGTGGGTGATAAGGGTAATCGAACCACATCTTTCCAGGAAGTGCACTTTTTGGTAATATTTTATCGGCATAATAAGCAACTTGTTAATAAAAATTGATTATTTAAATTTACAAACTTGAAACTGATGGATTTATTCCCTAGTTCCGCTTATTATGTCGCAAAAAAATTAATCGATAAGAAAAAAAATTGTAAAACCAAAAATAAATAAAATGAAAATAGCCTCAAAACTTGGATGAAAATTTAATTATTTACAACGGGTGATTGCCTCATTTATGACATGTTAAAAAAACTGATAAAGCGGAAAAGGTGAGACAAAATCTTATCCAGAAAATTAGCTTTTCAAGCAAACCAAAGCTTTGCTAATAGAGCACGCGATAACAAAAATAAAAAAAATATCACGAAATATCCTAATCAACTAAAACTGCCATAAAAATCGTTCTGTATAATACGCAATGAAAAATGGGACCAAAAACAAAAAACAAAAAAAAACAAAAAAAAAACAAAAAATAATTCAAAACAACATTCCTCCATTCACAGCATTTGTTGCTAAGAGATGATTGAACTATAAACACTAAAAATAAATTTTTCCTTATTTACTATTGGAAATTTCTTCTTTTTAAATTTAAAAAAAATTAAAATATTATTATAAACTTTAATTAAAATTCAGAGCTGCGACAAATAAAATAGTCAACAGCTGAAAACAAAATTGAATGATGATTCAATAAGGTAAAATTCAATAGCAGTATGTCAAAACGATTTGACACTTCCTTGACATTTATTTTCTCATAAATTTGGCCTAGAATTTTAAAAGTGTATAAAATAAGTTTTTATAACGTTGGCTGTGAAATGGAATTTCTTGTCATAATTTAAAAACCCCGCAATTAAGCGTTATAAACTTTGTTTCAAAACATTTCGTGATTGCTATGGAAACGCACAAACTACCTTAATTCACATCCTTGTTCAATGTTGCCAAACCTAAATAATCAATCCTAATTAAACCATCGACACGTCTCTATGGCAACCAACTATGAATCAATTTCATCAAAACAATTAGAAAAAAAATTTAATTTTAAAAAAAAAAATTGTTGTCAAAAATAAAATTAATTGTACAACCAGAAATAAATAAATAAATTTCATATTTTTTTCTTTTTTAAAAAAATGAGACAATTCGGTTACCCAAACGTAAAAAATGCCTCAATAAATATACAACTCCGTGATGAAATGTGTAAGATGATGTGTGACTACAAATAATCTAAAGGAAGTTCAGTTCTTCATTCATAAGCACAACTTCGTTATAACGAGGTTATTTTCCTCAACCTCAATGGCACTGCGAAAATGCTATTGATCTTAAGCTCGAATAACCACACATTTTAAAAATAACTTTAGATTCAATAAAACTCCTTCACTTTAAAACGAAAAGAACATTTTTTAAAAATACCTGCAATTTCTGGTTTTGTCCGACAAAATCCATCGGGGTTATAACAAAAACCACACAACAAAAACATTTCCAGATTCTGTCTTCAGATTTTAACCGCTCAAGCATTCGAGGAACTGACCGACGTTAAAATATAAACCGAGACACGTGAAAATTTTTCTGACGTTGTCATGGTAACACGGTATTATTTTCAAACCAAACAAAAGATAAATGTGCTCATGTAGTCATGGAGACTATAAATGTTTGGGTGCTGTACTGTTGCATATTTGGTTAAAAAAATTCCGTAATTCAAAATTACAGCGTAAATTAAAATGTAAATAACAACAGTTACCGCAAACACACAAAAACACTAAAAATTAATCGTAATTGCTATCGAAAAAAATTAAGTTTAGGCTTTGGTTGTTTTTACCTGATGCGACCATTTCTTAAAATAGAACCCCAGCGTCCATCGCGAATCGGTGTTTTAAACTGTGATCAGAGCTAAAACAAAGTTCCCATTTCCAGGAAGTTGTAAATACAAGTTCATTTCCTTTTTTATTATTTTTCCTTTTGATTTATAAACTTTAATTTAGGCCTAAAAACCGAGCCTAATTATTTATTCATCAATTTAAAATGAATAAAAATAAAAATTATGAATCGGGACCCGAGGTTTCTTCCTCCGATGGCCCTTTTGGTTCGAAATTTTAGTTGATTGGTCCATTGAAGTGACAAAAGGGCCTTTTCTCATTCCCACATACAAATGGGCCCATGAATTAGATCTGTGTCAAATAACAGTGACAAGCTTGAAACCGGATTTAAAAAAAAAATTAAGAGAAAGGAAAGTTAAATTCAATATAAAACCCATTAAGGCTCATTACCCCATTTGGGGCTCTTTTCACAGGATATGGGGCTCCATACTCCCAAGATTTGAGTTGAAGCCCATTAAGAATTGATCAGGAAATTACAAATCTGGAAAGGACAATGTGTCCTCTCCTCAATTTCAAATTGAGATCACTTGTACAGGAGTTTGCCAATTCAACTTTAATCAGATTATCATCCACTCCCACCCTATTTTTCCCATCAATGTCTATCAAAACCATTTTCCCACAATGCAACACCTCGCAATCTCCCCCACCACGTACAGATAACCCTTTTTTCACTCAGCCCTTAATTCAATCAATCGACAAAATATTTTTTTCCGTCGCTTAGAAAGCCTATTAAAATACAGTAAAAAGTACGTACCCCTTTAGCTCCGCGCATGACGTGAATGAATGAAATCAATGAATGACATTTGCGGATTTGCTTTCCCGTCTTTCAGATGACTTGCTGGACGCAAAGAACAGTGGGAAGAACACGCCTATTACGTCATCAATTGTTGTAAAATGATCTTTCTCTCAATTAAACGAAATCAATCACGGAATAGCGTCGTTGCCTTGGCAACCGAATTCTATTTATTGAAGCTGCATAAGTAACAAAAGGCGCCATTTTTAATTATACCCTTTCGTTGCTGTCAAATCAACGAAAAAATATTCACGATTACTCGTTAAGATGAGCACCGATGAAATATCAGAAGTCGAGGTTCGATTCGATTTTGTTTATAAGTAACTAACGGGTTGAACCTTACAAGGGAAGGGTGTGGGATTAAAAGGTGGGTCCCTTTTTCCGGTTAGGTATGTACGAAAACATAATTTTCAACCATTATTTATCGGAACAGGAATTGGCTACTGATATAAAAAAATAAAAAATAAAAAAATTAAATTAAGACTTATTTTTATTTTTTTATGGAAGTGATTTTTTTTTTCGTGTTTAACCCGAAAGAACTTGCACACAACACAGGATGTTTATGTCACGACTCTCGTAGGCCTTTTGTGTCTATAAGTGAGGTATAAATTTCCTGCGTCTTGTGTCAGATTACCAACAGTTTAACGGTGTTGGTGAAATAAAAAACTCGCCTTGCCTTGCCCCAAACTTCACAAATATACACAAAACACAGCTGGAGAAAGGTCATGATGCTTCCTCCAACATTAACACCTTCTCCAAAAGAAAACTGTAAACAGTTTTCAGAAAAGATATTCGCCCTCCGAGACCCAAAAACAATTTTTTTGCGTTTGTTTATAATTATAAAATAATAACAAACAAAAAAAAACTGTTTGAGAAATTCCAAACTGAAACGTGAGGAAAAAGCATTGTGACACTTTTATAAATAAAATACTAAACTGCTCAAACATTTGAACAAGAGGAGTCCTTTTCCATTAATTCCAATAATTTTTGTGGTTTCATGTTTGACCTTTTTTTTTTTTTTCAAAAAAAATCTTAATGTCTTTTTATTAAATTTCTAGAATGACGAGGAATCAGTTTTTATTATTTCCACGCCAAATCCTTTAAGCCTGGACATTATGCCTCAGTGTTTATCTTCCATAGAGAAAACAGGAACTGGTCTTAGCTATTCCTTTGTCAGATTCAGGGCAAAGAGCAAGTAAAAAATCAGATTTAATTTAATTAAAAGTAAAAATTAATTAATTTTTTTTAATTTCCAGAAATCTGACTGATATCGAATTATTAAAAGAGTATAAATATCTGAGATATGTCGATATTGGTCACAATCGAATAAGTGACATAAACCCACTCTCAGCCCTCGTTCTTTTAATGAGTGTAAAAGCTGATGCGAATTTACTCAACACTGGAATCAACAAAGATATGAAACACCTCCAGGTTGGTCAATAAAAATATATATAAAATAATTATTTGAATACAAACTATAAAATTTTTAATAACATATTATTATAAAAATTATTATTACCGAATGAAAAATTAAGTCTGATAAATGCGGTAACACGATATTAATTTGTTCCAAAAAAAAATAAACACTTTAGATGAAAATTATGGAATTATATTTAATATGGTTGTTTACAATCGAGATTAAATTTCAAATTTTTCTTTTTTCGACTATTAAAATTCCCAAATAAAATTTTAATATTTCTCCGCTGCATTAAAAACGAACAGAGCTAAATAAAATCGAATTTGATAACATTATTTATCCCATCATTTTAATCATCTTTCAATTTTTTTGCTCGGCCATCATTTTTCACCATCTCAAAACAGAAAACTTGCATTTCACACACTCCTCAGTTCCTTCCTGTGACCTCATCGCACCAAGTTGCCATGTTTTCTGTTTCTCAGATCAGCTTTAAAATATATTTTTTACCCCTTTTATCATTCCCACATATGTGGTAAAAGTTGACTGACCTTGCCTAATGACTTGAACATCTGTTCATCTTTTCTCTCTATGCAAGCAGCATGTAAATTTGTCTCTTTTTTTCTCCTTCCATATAGCGCACTACTTTTTAATCTGTCGCAATCTCATTTTTCAATTTTCCCCCGCTTCAGTCAAATGAAAATAAAAATCTGCCAAGAGCCCATCCCATATGCTTCATCTAGGCAACATCATTTCTTTTTCCACGAAAGAATTTTTATATCTCTCAAGACTCGATTTTTTATTTTTTTCTTTAATATAAAAAACATTTTTCCTTTAATTTTTTTCTGAAATTACGGTATAATTTCCCTCCCTCTCCATCATTAAAAAAAAAATCAAGACAGGTTATTTTTACTCAATCTTAAAATTCTCCAGCACATGTCAGTTTGATTATAACGAAGTCGAATCTTTTCTAGTACTGTAAAATTTACGATTGATAAAACAGCCTTCTTTTTTGCCAGTGAGAATTGAAGCAATTGAAACAGTAGATGCCTTGATTCGTCAAGTGCCCAACCACCATAAATCGAGCGATGTACAAAAAGCATCTATAAAATTAACTCACTGAATAAACCAATTAGGCTTGGCTTCAATCTTAAAATAGGTTACAAACGTGAAGATTGTGCAAGATTAATACGAGTGGAGCGTTTAACAGATGCTCATACCTAATAAAAGTCTATTTAGTAAACCTATTTAGCTTGCATTACACTTCATTTCTTTAATCCCCGCTCCTGAGCTTTCCCTTCCGAGCTTTATTTGGCAAAACAAGGGCCTGGACAGAATAAAATCGAAGGATTCAACTTGGTATCGATTTCAGCGTCGGAAAAACAAGTGAAACCAATTAACGGAATTTCACTCAATACCACTAAAAGTCCTTCTCTATTTTTTACGAATTAATGTGCTAATTTACTACCCTTGGTCTGTTTGCACGGACGCAAAAAATTGGTGCGAAATCATGAACTGAATAACAATAAACTTCTATTAACGTTTCGGTACAAATTGGGAAAAAATGGGTTAATATGATTATTTTTTTTTGTGCCACACTAAATGTTGCGTTGTGCCTAAAATCTCCGGCTCATGTTTCCAACATCAGCTTGGCCTAGAATAAATTGCACCTCGTTCGGTTGATAATTTAAGTAGACGCAATGCTCAATGAATGAATGAATGAATGAACTCCTCAAGAATGAAACGCCGGAATTCAAGGAGTGGGAAAGAAAGGAAGTGGGTGAGTTTTACAGATGCCATCAGCCGATGCACTCTGCTTTTATCTCGCTTTACGGTCTTCTCTCGCGCATCTCTCGATGATGGACTAGCGAGATTCGTTCTACGCTGAACGCGGTATTATAGTGGAAGTTGGAGTGGACGTGAATGACCGATACTTTGATTGTCCTTGTTAATGGAAGGTTATCACCTCGGCATGATTCTAGGAATGAAAAACACTCGAAATGGGCGAGGCTGTGGATTTGCTAATTTTGTTCTGTCATTGGTGGAGAAGGGGGAGGAAGACGAAGAAATATTCTCGACAGAGCAGAAAAGACGAATTAATTTTCCTCTTTTAGTCGAGGAAGAAGAAAAAAACAAAGCGAGCGAAGACTGCTAGCCTGTAATGGTCCTTTCAACCCTTCCGTGACTGATGCACAAATGATAGATGGTACGATCAGATTACAAGCATTTTCCACGAAGAGAATGCCCAACTTGTCCGGAAAAAATGACCTCAAATAATTAAAATCAATTTTTTTCCCCCGATGAATTTTTTTTCCAAATACAAGAATTTTAAATCCGCACTTTTTTGCTATTTTTAAATTTTTAATTTTTCAAAACCTGCCAACCTCTAAGCTTCCTATATTTAGGTATAATGACTATTTTTTCAAAGTTGCATTAGCGCGCTGGCGCGCAGACGACGCTGGAAAAGCAATGCGATGCAAATGTCACCTTAATCTGCGATCGTCAATAACTTTTAACTGGCGCTTAAACGCTGTAAATATCAGTAAAGTCGTCATTCATCCTTAGCAAGCACTGCTATAATAATAATCTTAAATCACGTCTCGCAGAGTCAACTTTTATTTTATCTCCATCTCGTAGCGCACTTGACGCACTTGTCTGCGCCATCAATTGCATGAAACAACATTGGCACGACCTCTGATTTTCTGCCTAATTTCATCTTACTTTAAATAAATTTATAGGTAAACACTGGAAAATGAGAATGGTTTTTTCCTCGTTCAGATCACCGGAGTGATAAGTCAGTGACCGAACCAGTGTCACCGAAAAACAGGCTGCCACTGACTTGGCAAAACAAAAATTCGAGAGCACGGACCGGGTGTGCCTGTCACTCTTCTCACCAGACGTTGGAATGAGAAGAATAAAAAGAATCGAGGCTGACTTGCATAATCTTCTCCGCCAAACAAAGACCTAATGAAGCGTGACAGACTTTTCTTCGGCTCACTTTTCCGAGATAAAAAAGAAAATTCAAATCCGATTTTGCACATCACGCACCGAAAAACCTCCGTGACCGTCAAACTGGCGAAAGGGGTAGCGTATAAACTGGCCAGTTGATCCCCTGACCTCGCAAATCTGCCAATCATCAACCCAATTGCAACGTGACACACTCCCCTAGCAGTTTCCACTTGCGGCTTCCCATTCATACTCTAACCATTCTTGGCTCACGCAATCACTTTTTCATTACGAAAATCGATGAATTTCCCACAAACTTCACAGATTCTCATTAAAACACGCTAATTAAACAATCTCCCGATCGATCTCCATTTTTTCCCCAACCGCTAATTGTAACCACTCAAAACACCAATCCGGCTCTTCCATTTCAAGTTTCAACTAAGACAATTACTTTCTAACACCTCAACTTTTTTTCTCCACCACCTCCTTTTTTTATTCCCCACCTTTTACTCCGCCCGACTCATTAAAAGTTCGATACTTTTTTTCATTCTTCTGGGATGTATCTCCACTCTATCTACAAGCGTGTTCTGCCATAAGATCTACTAATGGACCTGTCTAACATGCAGCCGGCTGCCATCACAAATACCTACCTCGTTGCAAAATGCCCTCTACGCAAACCCTCACCTTACCAACAACCTAATGCCTGGCAGGCAAGTCGTAACTTACGGCCAAAAGAGGAGAAGGAGGCACTTATTTACGCCATTACAACACTGAGCAATTATTAGTCCGACCAAGGTCTACTAATTTTTTCTCCCAAATTTTTATTTCGAGAAAATTATCCTCAGCATTTGAGTAATAAAAATTATTTATTTACTTTCAGTTCATGGATCTGTCGAAAAACAAATTCGGCGCGATGCATGGACTTTATCATTCAGGGTTGGAAATTCTTCATTTTAAATGTAAGTAATTTGAAGCTAATAATTTTTTTATTATATATTATTAAATATAAAAATATAAAATTAAAACTCTGATTGCGGATCCGGTATTTTAATGCGAAAATTGTTGAAATCCGCAATGTGAACTTAATTTATGTGACAAACCAAAAATGGAGAAATAATTTACCCTCCCATCTCCTTATAATTTCGGTAATTTCTCTAATCTAGTGTTTTCATTTTACTGACCCTCCCTTTTTTCTTTTAACCGAAAAGTACCTAGGGGGAAAAAATATATTTTTTTGCAAAAAAAAAATTCCAATGTCTGTCAAAGTATGCAGCTGGTAGAGAATTAAGATAAGAGAAGACAGTAAATAAGTAATTTACAGACCCCAAGATTATGAAAAGATCCTGTTTGGAATAAAAATCAAATTTACAAACTTTTTCAATTTCGTTTAGGATGAAAAATTAAGACACGAAAATAAATTTCATTATCATAAAGCTTAATTTATTCCAAAGTGTGAGAGAAAACTTATTTCCTGTTGTCAAGCAATGTTTCCAGTGCATAAATTGCTCTCATCACTGCGGCAAAAATATCTCTTAAAACTTTCTCCATTTTTTCATTTTTTATTTTTATTTTTTTTTTTAAAATCTACAAACGCTAAAAGATTTGAGTTTCCTCTGCATTAAAATTATTCACTTTCAACTTGTAATCTCTTACGAGATTAGGCTCATATCCCCTTATAAGGGTGTGGTTTTCTTCGCCGCACTTGTTATTCTATCAATGTCCACTGTTCAACAAACTTTGAGAAATTCTCAGACCCCCAAAAAAATTAACTCAATTTGTTAGTTGTATCAAATAACCTATATTTTGTCAATTTCGGAAAATTGACCCAATTATAAAAATTTCTTAAAAAATTAAAAAAAAAAAAAGATAAATAGATTTAAAAAATGACAAGCAATAAATTTTATAGAAATTAATAACACATGGTTTGAAATAATAAATATTTCATGTATTTTTATATTCGCTCGGATATTCCCTTCAATATTTACAATAGAAATTGCATCTAATATTTAAGAGTAAATATTTTGCCAGGTTTTTTTATCTAATGCAAAGGGCCTAATAAATTACATTGTGAAAACATAATTACCATATCTAAAAGAAAAATTAAAAAAATATATATACGAAATCTCAAGTTCAAAATGTGGGTTTATTTAATAAATAATTCAAATCTCGTCCTGCCAAGATCAACATAAAAAAAAACACAGCTCTATATGATGGCGATTCTTCCTATGACTAGAAAGAGGGTGAAAAAGGAGGAGAATGTCAAATGAAAGGAGCTTTCTCCTGTCGACTCCATCCCTACACCCTCCATCTTCTGTGGTCTGACGTGAGCTACAAGTTGTTTTGGCAGGCCTCACGTAAGCGCGTGATTTAAAGCAAAACGTAATGGCGACGCCAATCACGACACCTCAGAAATCTCATTAAACCCGGTTTAAATTGAAAATTCAATTAGATGTGAAAAAATGGGAAATAAAATTCAATAAAACGCAATAAAGGGAGAGAAAAAAAAGGCAATTTTCAAAAATTGAAAAAAATATTTCATAGGTGTGTTGTCGGACCCAAATAACTGGTGATGAATAATCGAGGGTCTGTGGCCCGATCAAAGGGGACACGCTTGTCGTCTGGTTGGCGCGAGTACACCGTATCGAACGCACCACACTACTAACGTCTCCCTCCCTGCTCTTCCATGCTGCACACCCCTTAAAAAAGAAAAAACGCCACCTTGGGGCACCATATGCTATGAAGTGACAAGTGTGACCAAAGTGAAAAGTCCACACGACTTTCACGTTTTTTTTTCTTTTTATTTTGGAACAGAAAATGATAGTTAACGAGGATTGGTTTTAAAAATTAGTTGTTTAGAAAAATTTTTCAAAAAGGAAAAGAAGGGAAAAAAAAGAAAAAAAATTGATTAAAAATTTGTGAGGAAAAAAAAGAGCGTGATTGAATTTGATAATAGTTACCGCCATCTCTTGACAGATAAGTCATGTTTACAGTAAATATTTAAAACAACTGATTGTAAAAATCAAAATCAGGAAAAATGAAATTTTGAAATATTTCCAAATTTCTCATCAAATGAGTGAACATTTAAAAAAAAAAAATTAAAAACACAATTAAAGTTTCACTTATAATTAATGATCTTCGAGGTGTTTCAGGTAGAAAAACCATTTGTTTTCATCACCATACCCTCATCTGACACCCCTAGAAAAAGTGGAAATTAACAAAAGATCTTATGCAGGTTTGACAAAACTCGTTTTCAGCAATCACTCATCACATCCTTATTCAACATCAAGCAAAATAAAATAATATAATAAAAAAAATAAATTATCACTTGACAACAACAACAAAAAAACATCTTTTCGAAATTCTTTCTCCTCTGTTCCTCGCTAATTGCATACAATTAAGTTTAAACTAAAAAAATAATAATAATAAATAATTGTCAAGGAAATAAAAACACCTGCTTTGAGGTAAAATTAAACTGAAAACAACATAAAAAGTACATTTATATAAAATAAGTAAAAACTTGAAAATCGTTTTCATTCAGAATTCAGGAGATTGAACCACGGTCCAATTTTTTTTACATCAACAAAAATGATTGATGAAGTCATTTAGCGTTAACTTCATTTACTAATTTCAAAATGTAAAAAAAAAATGCAAAACTATCCAACAAATTAAAAAATTCGATTAGTTTTAAAATTTATCTACTAAATTATAAATTTTAAAATAAAAATAAAAAGTTGGTTTATTTTTTAAGATTAGATAAAAAAAAATTCAATGTTTATAGTTACTTCTAACAAAATAGACTTTACACTTATGGTAATGGAGTATGGATAAAAAAAGATGAACAAAAGCGAGTCTCGAGTGTTTCCGAGGGAAAGTGGACTTATATCTTGTGAGAAAAACTAACAATTGATGTTTCCCCAAATCCTCAAAGCCATTTGCTGACTCCATTCTTTCTATTCATAAGTTTGTCAATATCTGTCAACCCAATGGGCTTTCAGACTATCACTGAAAAATTCGTGTTCATACGGCTTCTATGTAAAGATAATCTAATGAAGCTATTGGGAAAACCCCCAACTTCGGACAGGGATCTTCGCAGATGAATGGGCGCCAATTTTTCAATCAGCAGGGGATTGTGGATAAGGATGAAGTGGGATAAGGGCATAGTTAGATAAGTTTTTCAGTCTTCTTTTTAAACCTAACAAAACCCATGACAAAAAATCACATTTACAAAAATATAATAATAAAATTTTTGTAAATCTAATTTTATTTTATAATTTTAAAAATAAGACACGAAAAATTTGAATCTTTAAGTTAAAGGAGTGTGCCGAGACGAATTTCTTTTTCCTGTTTACGCAACCTCATTACTTAGTGTGTATTGTATTGATCAGCTTTTTCTTACTTTTTCCTTCTTTTTTTTTTCTGGATTTCTTTTATGACTGACAGTACTAATTAGATGACATTGTTCTCGCCTCAGATGCCGCGAAGCATTTTTCTTTCTCATTCAATTGGCTCCTTCGCTTTTTTCCATCAAATAACAAAAGTCACTGATATCAAGAAGGGTGATAAAGCTGTCGAGCGATGGTGTGTGGCAACCCGCGTGACGAATGGACGCTCGCATGAATTGGCGTCCTGTAAGGGGAACGCACCCACAACTCACCTGGACTCTTTTCACCCTTAAATACTTTCATTTACGATACAAAAAAAAACACTATATTTTATGATTCAAATCTCAATCTCCACATTCAATATAAAGTCAGGGAGAAAAAAAAACCATTTCATTATAGACAAATGTGAATTGCTTTTTGGAAAATGAATTTTTACCTTATGTCTTGCCCGAGGTAAAGTCGTGTGCCAAAGTACCCACCCAGATGCGCAAGCCTTTAAAATTTCATTCGTAATACTCCACTTTTTCCCAGGCATCAAATGAGACATTGGAATTCCATGTATCATTCGAGAGACGAAAAAAAATCTCTTTTCCCCTGATGTCATTAAAATCTCAGCAATTTTCCGTTGATGTTTGTTGTGATCAAAACAAGAAAAAATTAAAAGGAAAAAAAATTCCTAAAACAGTAATTCAGCTGTTCTGAAGTCGGTTTAACAGAGAAAAAGAAAATTAAAAAAAATAAAAAAATGAGAAAACGAAAAATTGAACGACTACAGATAGAATCAGTTAATTGGAGTGATGTCAAATGGGAGCCTTGGAAAATGTTGTTAATGGACATCTCTCCAATATAGCTATCGGCGCTATTAGAACCCGTAACTAAGACTCGGGCAGATTGAAGAAAATGGTCGTTTCATTAGTCAACCTGTCACCACATATTCGAATTATGGCAAACCAAGTTTGAGAAAAATTAAGTTGCCTCCCTTTTTTTTAAAAAAAAATCTCGATTTTCTTTTTTCTTTAAAAAAAAAGAGTAAGGTGATGGGTGGTGAAGGGCAAAATTGGAGAAAACGAAATGGGTGCGGTGCAAAACGAACACCTCATTTACTCTCGCTACAGATTGGTTCACCTTTGATCCCGAAGATGATTAAGAGCAACTGTGGCAGTGAGAAAACAGCAATGGACGGTCATTCCAATAAGGCAACGATGCAGGGAAAAATCCACTTCCGGTTTTAAACTTTTCTAATGAATAGATTTCCCATTTTCATCAAATTAATTAATTTTTTTTATCAAAACATAATAAAATTTTATGTTTGGTTTAATAAAAGCCTCAAATAAAATTTATATCCGTATATTAAACGTTTATTTTTCATAGTCTCATAATTTTAGTTTGTTATGAACGTTTTCTTCACGTCGTAAAACAAAGGACGTTGAAAATCCTTCACATTGAATTATTACAACTAATTAATCCACTAATAAATCTCCATGCAAATAAAGGAAGATGCAAATCAGTCGTACGGAAGCTGCAACCCTTTCCATATTCAGAACGAAAGCGAACGCTCCCTAATTCAAAGTTCTGCGTGCTCCATAATAAAACTCTCCTAAACAAAAATTTGTATATGATTTAAGCCTTAGGCTGGAGATTCTATCAGTTTCAAACACCAAATCAAGCTCAGAATGCCATGAATACAGATTAATTTCCATCATTTGTATATATAAAGTCGCAAACGGAAGTCAGATTGGAATCTATTCGAAGTAAGAGGTCGAAGAGCACTCATAGAAATCACAAACATTAAGCGATCAGTTTGTCTCCTCCATCATGCATTGAATTCATCCCGATCGCACAACGAATGTCAATGTAATGCTAATTTTTAAAACTTAAATTCTTTTGCTCATGATTCGGTTCAGCAATTATTGTTTTTTATCTTCTAAAAATAAATTTTATGCTAAGACTTCATCAGGAGAGTGAAATAAAAACTGGAATTTAAACATCCAGCAGTTGCATCGGAAGTTCACTATCTATTACAGTTATAATTTTCACAAAAAAAATTAATTAAAATTAAAAACTTCAATTAATGTTGTCATTTTTAATTCCACTTTAACGTTCAGTATTAAACTCGGCTTATAGTGAATTTTAGTAAAATTCTATAAATATAAATTAAGCTTTAATAAGCAATACTCTGTTGTATTGATCAGTAAAAAAGTAATGATAATAATCTAAGAAATTGCTTTTTTTTATATTCAAGACCAAAAATGATCAAAAATTCCCATTTTTAGGAATGAGAGACTAATATTGATCAATTTTTCGAGTGACAGAAAAAAAATTACCAAAAACTTGAAAGTCTTGTCATTTTTATTCACAAATGATAATAGGCTGCATCGATCATCATGTCAACTACGATTATCAATCTGTTACTGTTATCGTTTTATGAAGTCCCAGGATGATCACAATAAGCGGCGTCCCACAGTTATAACCGCTACACAACCATTACAAAAATATAGATTTCCAAAAATCAAGTTTTTTCAAATAACGCAGAACTAATTCTAACTTTGGTGGAGTCCGCTAAATTTCAGAAATTAACGTTCCAGAACGTGGTAGAGCCGAGACATTAGTGAAATTACTTTCGCACATTCCAAGAAATTGCAAAACATAAAC
The DNA here is from genome assembly GCA_034700445.1 of Stenotaenia linearis. NCBI lineage: Eukaryota > Metazoa > Arthropoda > Chilopoda > Geophilomorpha > Geophilidae > Stenotaenia > Stenotaenia linearis. Next base: position 44,054 of record JAQIXT010000005.1, on the reverse strand, counting down.
ATTTTTTCTTCTTCTAATTTTATCATTTAACGGTTTTACCAACACACCAACCGATTTGAAATTCCTGCTCAATCCCCGTTACCGAACTTCACACGTGTATCATTATAACTATTCAAATTGGGTCACTTTAAAAAACAGAATGAATAAGGTAAACCAACACGCAGAGTGGGAGGTCTTAAAACATGCATTCGATGACATCAAAGGCGGGGTTTCTTTTCATTTCCCCCTTTCGATTCTGCTATTGAATACGGGTGGAAGTTTGAGGATCCTCGAGCAAACTACGCGTGAGCGGCATTTTATTAATCTCGTTCCACATTTTGACGATAAAAACATTCCTTTGAAAAGATAGATCCACCAGTTTTATATCACTTTGCACCCATCCCTTTCTTACCAGATGTTCGCATGGATTCGGTTACCTTATAAGGTTAAAAAAAATAAAGTTGTTTCTAAATAAATAAATTTCAATTGCGAGATAAAAACTCGGAAGGAAAAAAAACCAAAGATACGGCAACAGGATGAGCTTTTTCCCGCGCTTCAAATATAATTCCAACCCCATTTTTGCCTTCCCACCCTCATTTTATAGCACATTTATAAAATTTCCCCCCTTTAATTGCAAGTCTAAACACCGAACATGAAAATTCAGGCCGATGTACCATCATTCAAATAAATGTTCACCGTTTCTTACAAATTCACACACCCCGTTGTCCACTTGATGTAGTCAATGAATAAAGATTAGTCGAGAGGACAAGATTTTTCCATTTCAATTCACGTGACGAGTTTGGATAAGAGAAGGCACCTTTCCAAGACTTTTTTCCCGATTTTTTTTTCTTCCAAATTTTAAAGGGTCCTCGAAACTATGATCGATCGTCAGGTGGTGTAAAGATCGCACCCCACAGAGATCAATCACTTCAATTCCCACCCCCAACCCCTAATTCAAAAAGCCAGAGGGGAGATACCTGGGTAACTCGAGTGCCCTCCAGCATCAGATGACGAAGCGCCGCTAAACCAATCATTTCCCTCAATTCACCCAAACCCAAACCCGCAGGCAAATTCCCTCTGGACCCTCAATTTCCCTCAAACACCGAAAAACGTGAAATTCGACGTTTAGTGACCCACTGCCCCATTGGTACCGAAAAGGTGGTTTTGGAATTCTAGGACTAGGTCCTTATCTCGTGGGTGTTCTTTTAGTTGAAAAAGGGGGTTGCCAAGTAGGAGGGTGTCCGCACCCCTTATCTGTTCGGGAGCAACCAAGTGAAATTGCCCGTAGCCTTTCTAAGCAGGTCTGTAAAATGGACGGCTGGTATCAGAAAGAGGACGAGGAGGGAAAAGGGGAGGAGAACAAGGAAGAGGCGAACAGAAGAAGATCCCTTTCCTCCCCCCTTTCGGAACAAGGAACCTCGGAAAAGGGGGAAAATGGAGGAAAAAAATTTAAACGTCATCGAAATTGGTCATAGACAAGTCCGCAAGGACGACCTCAATGCGAATTTGGATAAATTTTCATTTTTTTCCTCACCCTTCGAGGGGTCACAAATGAGAAGTAGGGGTTGATTTTAGTCTCTGGATTTCATGCAAATGAAGTTGAAGGGCCCCAATATGTTGGCCACTTGACAAATTGATTGCCAAATAACGGCAATTGTACAAAAGACATTAACGGAGCCACCGCGTGGCTAAAGGGGGAGGATCGTCGAGTCGGAGGACGAAATAAAGGATAACGTTATAAGTTTGATGTGTGTAACTTTCACTTCCTGCGTTCTTCGCGATGTCAGGACAGTGACAATAAAAATTCCCGTTTTAAACGGCGACCCAGAAAGAAGGGGAAAGGAAGAGTAGCGGAGAAAGGGATGTGGGGTTAAAAGAAATAAGGGGTTTAAAATAGGTTAGTAAAAAAATAAAGGCCACACACAGTGAGAATGTTTGCACGGGTTCAACAGGTTATTCTTATTACAACCAACGCGATAAAAATGGGTAGAAACACAAATTAAAATTTCTCACCAGGTGAAAGTGTCGTGTTTAAGAAAAAAAAAAGGGAAAAAAAGTTGTGCCAGTGTTAAAAATAGGCTTAGCAGAGAGACGAGGGGCGGGGGGAAAGGGTTGGGGCGAGGGGTTTAGAGAAGAGGGGGTTGCCAAACAACAGCCGGGTTACTCATTTGGAATGCAAAACCGGAGAAGAAAAAAGAGAAATCGTCTGAAATCTGAAGGCATATCCCCCACCCTTTCCTCTCTCTTTTTCGTCCGTTTTTCCCCTTGTGTTTGAAAAACCGGATTTTTTTAAAGGTTCCTTTCTCTGTTGTGTCCCTCAGTGAGGGTAGGAAGGATGCAGAAGGAGGGCCTTTTGGGAAATGGAGAAAAAAATATATAAAAGAAAGGGTGTCTGTCTGTCATGGGATGTGTTGCATACAAGAACCATGTCTGATCAACTCCCCCCGTCAACAAGAAGAAGTCCAAATCACACCCCGTCGCACTAAAACCCTCTTTCTGTGGTAAACCCTTTGCATTCCGAACAAAACTTAAGCTTTTAATACAACTCCAAATCTATTTATAAGTGTTCCTATTCCAAGAAAAACATTCTTAATATGGGTCGTTTATAAAATTGTTAAATTTTTTAAAATTGTTTCTAGATTATCACACGAAAAGTTGAAAATAATGTGAAAAAACTCCTCTTATTAAAGGGATTAAAGGATTAATGCGAATTAAACCTTAAATTTGTATTCAACTCACTAAATTACTTAATATGCCGTTGAAATCTTAATTAACTTTTTGTTACTTTAACTAAGTTTTAACAACCTTTTTCTAATTAAAGAAATTTAAAAAAAATAATTCCAGCCAAATTGTGATTTGTTGCATGTTTTCCCCTTGTAAATATGGTCCCTGTTCAATTACATTCATTACTACAAGTGATAAAATGGATTGATGAGATAGAATTAGGTTAAGATTCACATTTAAAAATGAATTAGTAGACCAGGCTTGAAATAAAAAATACTTGTTGATAATTATTCCCGTCAATAAATCAGGTTTAGCAAGAGTTTGGTTCTTGAGAATGATGCAAGCAAAGCAGAACTCCAGTTTTAAAAAATGCAAGAAGTTGCGTGCATTAAATAATTAGACCAGAATCCGTCCAAAACTTGTAATTTCATAGAATATGAAATATTATAATGGAAGTATTTTGATGGTAAGGTGTGTAGATGCTGGCCTCGAGGTAGAGTGGGTGACTGAGGCGTGCCGCCAACGCGCTCCCACTTACACCATTCTCTGATGGAGACAAATGGGAAGAAAATTATCATTAATTAGATACCTTCTTGAAGATTTCGTCTTGGGTATAGAATAAAAGGTGAAAAAAATTTATGAAAAGATCATTTAAAAATTCGTTTTGCCCCCACACTCCCTTCCCATCCTGCAAGATGTCTCATTGACATTAAATCCTTCATTTATAAAGAATGGCAATGTCCAAGGCCGCCAAGAAGCCAATGATCTAGAAAACTGGAGCTCATTCCACACGAAATTGAGGTTGCAACTTCTTGTGACTGCAGGTGCTGGCTGCAAAGCCTTGTTCTCATCGGCCATTAGCTATTTTTTATCCATAAAAATATAGAAGTTGACTTAAAATAAAAATTGAAAAGATGAAAAAAATTGTATAGAAAAACAGTTTAATTAATGAATGCGCCTCTAGCTGTCTTAAAGAACCAAACTTCCTCACATAATTTATAACTACAGCAATAAGGGCGAGGCAAGAGAAAACAACAAAATGGCACTGGATGAATTGCGGGGGTGCCAAGGGGCAGGATAAAAAAATTTGAAAATATTTTTAAAAAAATTAGTTTCAAATGTTTTAAGAGGGGAAAATGTAATTTTAGGGTAAAGTTTCAAACAGGTTGCAAAAATTATTTATATCCCTCTTTTCTCATTAAAAATTTGATTTTTCTTTACGCTAAGATGATAAAATCATATTCTTCACCGACAAGACATAAAGTTATAGCCGCAGGAAATCTAAATACCAAAGTACAATATTTTCCACATCATCTTTGATAAATGAGCCACACCTCACTTCATTTAACGCTCCAGTTTGCGGCATTTTGCACACATCGCATTAAGAATTTCAAATTAATTTAACCCTACATTAAAATAAATACAAAAGCAGATACCATCACTCTATTTCAACAATTTTTCAACATCTAAAACAACGAAGGCAATTCGCATGCACGCAACGAAATAAAAAAACGCTTAAAAATGCAAAGCGCTATAACAAAACGTAACATCATCAACCGGGTCACATTTTTCACATGTCATGTCTTTGTTCAATGCGGCGTCTCATATGACAGTCATAGGATTAAAGGCAGATGCCATATGACATGACAAGTGGTGACGAGGCTCAAAGAATAATAATGCTGATTACATTTTTTTATTAATTTTTTTCTCTATCATCCAACGCGACTTCGTCGACTTTTATAAAAAAAGATCAAAGATCAAATTCCTTGAATACTCAAAAAGATGTCAAGCTCGAATATTTTCTCCTTACTACCACTCGCTATCAAAAGCAGAATAAAAGCGACAGCAAACAACTTAGTTGTGCCCTATAATCAGGCAAACCAATTCTTGCCCCTTGCGTCCATTGCCTCATTCTTTTTCTCAAATCACACAAAAAAATTAGGGGAGTTTTTTTTTTATTTAATATTTTTTTATTTTTCCCTTGAATTTATTGCCAAACAATTCCCCCATATTTTTAAATTTAATTTTGATAACCACCCCAATTGCGTGACAGTGAAAAAGTACGATACAACTGAAAATTATAGGTAAAAAAAAAATAAATAAATAAAATAAAAAAAAAAAAAATCGGTTAATTTTAAAAAAGCGAAAAGAAAAAAATCTAATAATAACTACAACTGAAAATCAGTGTCAGGTAACAAATATGAAGGAATCGTAAGACAAGTCTATATTTCTCTCACGCACTTAAAACTTTCCTAACATCGCATCAAGAGCGAGACGAAATTAACGTGTAGTCGCCATTCATCATTTTGACAGCTCCTCATCTTTTCTCTCCCCTTACTTCTTTTCTATTTTACTTTTTTTTAGCCTTGGTCTCAACTTAAAGGGAAAAAAATTCCAAAAAATTCCACAAAAAAAAAAAAAAAAAAAACTCAAATGGATGAGGGAAGAAAGTAAAAAGTTGAAAAAACAAGTTGCAGTTTCACACCAGAGCCACGAGAAATGTCAGCGAAAAACAAATTGGTCTGTGTCCGCCGTTTAAATCTCGACGACTTATCTTACTGCTTTATAAATCCGCGAAGTTTAAGTCGGAAAAGGCGCGTGGGATGCGGCCACACCCTTTTATTGTTTATTCAGTGGGCAAGAGATTTCGAAGATGTCTACAGCAGGATATTAGTAACTGAAAATCAAAAGGAACAGCTGCAGTCAATGTACAATTTTAAAACTAAAAAAGAAATGAAAAAAAATTAATTGAGGAAAAAATTTTTCCCTCCTCCCGCAAGGTTAATCACAGGTAGAAAACAAATGGCACGGTTTTTAAGTACACAACTGAAAAATTACAATGAATGGCCTTAAGGAGATGAGTTAAACGTTGCGAATGTTCGATGAATGGGTGAAAAAAAATATATATGAGAATAAATTTTACAAAAAAAAATTAAAAAACAAGGTCACGGGTAAAAAAAAAAAGGAGTGGTTTCACAAAACGCCTCCCACACAACACACCTTGAAACGTGTAGATTGAAAAATTGTTAACAATTTTAACAAAGAAAAACAATAAACTAAATGCTAGCGTTCGATTCTTAATAGGTCAATTAATCAATTGAAAAAAATTACATCAATTTTGTTAATTTCTTAAATTCTTAAAGGAAATTTTTGAAAATAGCATGACGACCAGTGAAGTTGTCATAAACGACATAAAGGCCACTGTCCACTGCAAGGTCTGTTAAAGTGGGAAGTAAGCGAGCTATTACCTGCTAATCATGGGCGAGCTCGGGTTAATGAAACCACGAACTGAGGAAACTTTGACCGCGAGCTCCCCGCAACCAACCACAATGACGTAATAAAAAATGTAATACATTACACATTTATTATTTTTTGGTACACTCGATCAACTTTAATTTCAACGCCAAAATTGTTGGTTGTGAGCTTTCTTTGTTTGCTTCTGTTGTCCTTGCAGTTGTGTAACACGACGCACGGCCCTCATACTCGTTACTCGCGACAGTGCGCTCTGTTTACCTACTTACCTACCTGCGAGCACTTTCCCTTTCCCTTTGCGCGACAATAGTGAAGCCCACAGGGACTACTTTTCCTTACATCAACTTTTTCAATTATCACTGCTTCCTGTTACTCGCATTGATTGCTCAAATTAGCAACTGTTAATTTGTAACAACGACATAATAACAAAGTTGTAATTCCAATCGAATGACATTACCGAATAAAAAAAGTAATTCCGATACAATAAGCACATTGAGTTTGATGCTAATAAAAATGTATGTAGGTGAATTCAGGGACAAAAGAGAAGTTCAAGGTGGGGGTCACGGACTTTTGTAGTAGGTGAGTGTGCTTGCTTTTAACGGAGCAATTAGTAAGGTTTTAGAATGGAGTTTTTTCCCTCTATTCTCACAGGTGACAGCGGCCAGCCCCATCCACTTTTCTTATTAAAAGTAATTTTCGTCCCGGTCTCGCGAAGAAAAGGAGGAAAATGATTTTAGCAAATTATTTCCCTGTTTCTATCTCTTCAATCCGTTTTTTATATAAAAACATATTTTCATAGAAAAGTGATTATTTTCCTCGTTGCATTGACAGACGAAGAATTTAATGTGAAGAATTGACGTAACATCATGTCTCAAATGTCATGTTGTCGTTTTAATAAATAATTATTAAATTTGTCCTATTTATGTGAAAAAGTAATTTTTGAATGTTTAATTAATTGAATGTAATCATCTTATCTATTAAAAAATCCTTTCCCGTGGAAAATACCAATTATTTGTGACCCTGACGCAATTTCCAGGAATTTTAAAAAATGTTTAAAAAAATAAAAATATAAATAAAGAGCTAAATAAAATACATGCTCTGGATTTATCTGTCACTATAATGAAAAGTTCAAATTTCCCCTAATTGGCATGTTCTGACTCACATAAAAACGTGTATTTTCTCCGCCAAACTCGAGACATTTCACGTACACAAATGCACAACCGTGCGTCCCGATGAATAATGTGTTTAATATATAATTTCACCAAGAAAACATCGGTGGGAATTTCCTGTGCATAATAACAGACCATAGAAGTCTCTTCAGACAAATTTTTTGAAGTCGTTTGTAAAACTTAAACCTTTTTTTTCGTCAACATTAAAACCAAAGACAAAGACTCAAATTCCACAAAAAAAAAAAAAAAAAAAATAGGGTAATAAGAAACCGACTGAACTAAATATTAATCTTGAAACAAAGTAATTTTTGTAATTATGTCAATTAAGAAAAAAATCTAGATGGGTAAATTTATCAGTTATTGGAGGAAGTAATATATTTATATCACCCTTACTCCGTTTTATAGCGGATACTCGATAGATGACGAATTGGATCATAATGATCTATCTCCTGTTGTAGTAAAGTTTACTCATGCTCTTAAACCCAGCATTTTTCACTTGTAAATGAACATTTACTTAATTGTTTTAGTCTATTACTTAAATTGTTTTGATGATAGGAAACAGCAAAAAAAGTGTGATTAACCACAATTGCCCATCCCTTGGGAAAGTGCACCAATAAAATCTAAAACTAGAAGGTCTTTGTGGGAAAAAAAAAGTTTCTAAAATTAAGAGTTTAGACTTCCACAACTTCAGAAAGTTGCATTAGAGCTATTTAAATATTATCAATTCACTTTAAATCTAAATTTATTTTGAATTTTTTTTTAAAACTTACACAAAATAGACAATTATTCGACTTTAACTTAACAAAAACAAAAAAGTAGAAAAAAATCCAGAAAATAAAAAGGAATTAATAAAAAATCAAAATAAGAAAATTGTCGCATTTATTTACTCCCAAGTTAAACGCAAATATTAAACCATGTGTAATTTTATCAAGACATTAAAAACCTGCTCCCATCTTTCTTTCCTTTTTTTATTTAAAATTTTTTAAAAGCTGAGACACACCTGGATTTTTGCTTGCTTTGAAAGGGGGATATTACATAAATGAAAAATACCAAGCCCAAACGATCATTCTTGTCAGTTAATTCCTCAAGGGAAAGCAAGAAACGATAATCATCACCACGATATATTACACTACACTTCAAAAGAAAAACCAAACTTTTTTCCGGACAATTTAACCATTTTCGATTTTCCTCTTTCTATTTCCCATATCCCTTTTTGAATACCAAACTTGATAAAATATAATTTCGCTAACTCAATTCCTTGATCACAGGTGTTAAACAGGTGCTTGTCAATCAAACAAATTCAATCTCGTAAAATGAATAAAAGTTCGTAGATGTTCCCGATCGATTTCTTAGTTGTGGGGGTTCGCGCTTTCTCTAGTCCCAAGTAATTTCTAAAAACCGTAAATCAAAAAGAATGGTGTGGTGAGGGGTGTAAGGCGGGGAAAACACTCAGTAGGAGGAGATCACTCGGTTGTTGTATAAACTTCAATGTATTAATTGTGATCGTAAAATGACTCATTACATTTCAAACCAGATATTGAAAGAGTGAGAAATTTCAAAAACATAATAAAACTGAGGTCTATGACACGTCACGTGATAAAAATAAAATAATAACGTATTATCCCCATCCCCTTCTCGTACACCAGTTATCCTTGAACACAAAATCCAACTTTTTTCAATTTTTTTTCGATGTTCAATTATCACTTCGATTAACCTATGATTTTCATTTTTTTAAATTTTTTTCCAAAAATAAAAAAAAAAATTTTAAAAAGTTTTTTCTGACAACAATTAATTTCAGTGGTTTTATTATGTTATTAAAATAAACATTTCGTAATAAACTGAATTTTTTTTTGTGTGCAAAAATAATGTAAATTTCGAATTTGCATTATTTTTACTCGTTATGGAATCAGTAATTACCTGAGTTTATGATCCAGAGAGATAAAGGTAATGGAGAATGCACTCCCCTTTCAGTCCTGATGAATGACTCAGTCTCGGCTCGTTTCATTAATTTCACCTGAAAATTGTAGAAAATTTTTTTATTTTTCAATCCAACTTCAATCGCTTTTTTATTCATACTAAAGTAAATAACCCTTCATGATTTTCTTTTATTTTCGTTCGAAAGTCATAAAAAATTTTATTAACATTTGGAAATAAAAAAATCGAGAATAAAAAAAGCAATTTGACCACAACATAATCCTATTTAATATTCATAAAAATTTAATTGAAAAAGACCTTGAAGAAACAGAAAAGAAATAAAAATATTTCTTTCGCTACTCCATTTGCACAACCAATGCCATCTGTTAGCAAAACCCGAAAGAATGCGTTCCAAATTAGGTTAGCAGTTAATTCGACCTGGGAATTGGGCACGAAACTCAATTTCCCCAACTTCCATTCCACTTTTTTCCTTATCCCTCACAATAAATCTTTCATTTTGCCATTCTAATCCGCGGTTTTCTTCAATTTTTCAGTTAGTAATTTGCGGCAACGTAAAGTTTTCTTTATCTGACACTTTCTTAATTGCGATACGACCGTAAGTGTGGGACAATTATGTCCCGTCCGTGTTTCCTGTGGGTGTGGAAACTCATCTCCCCGCCATGATTCACACACCCTATCGAGGGAATTATTGTTTGAAAAATTACTCTTGTCGTTGAGCAAAATTACTCAAATTTTAATTTTTTCTTTCCTCTCATCATGTAATGGCCATCTGGTATTTCCTGCCACTATATAGTGTTAGAACATCACTTAAGAAAAAATAAAAATAGGCAATTTCCACCCAGGAAATGATTCCACTCATTCAGTACTTCCCTGAAAGTCCCAAGTGAAAATAATTAAATTAGAAAATAAAAAATTAAATAAATGTCAAAAAAAAAATTTATCAACAATTCAAAGAAGAAAGGAAAATATGTACTCAATTATTCCATTGAGGCGGCAAAAGGATAAAAAGTCGTCAATTGAGAATAATTAAAGAAAAATTAGACATGCTTTTTTTGAAATTAAAAAATTTAAAAAAAGTAAATAAAAAATAATTCTTTTGTTCATTTCTATGTGTGTCATCCCAATTAAATGCTCCAATAATTACAATAGTTTTTTTTTTTTTTTAATTTTTTTAATTTTTTTTTTTTTTAGTTAATAAACTGAAAGTGACGAACATCCTACATCCAGAACGTCTTACTCACTTGCACACGTTGGAGCTTAGAGGAAACAATGTGGAAGCACTAAATGGATTAAATTTACCAAATCTCGAATATCTATATATGGTATAAAAAATCGATTTTCAAATTTTCGGAATTTTTTTTTCTCACTAATTTTATTTCTATTTACCGAGAAAACTGGCCGTTGAACTTTTTCACCTGAAATATTTAATTGGCTTTTAATACAATAAATTATAAAATAATTAAGGATAAGTGTAAAACAGTGGCATAATTAGGCTGTAGCTAATAGGCGCCGATTTCCTATAGAGATTGTGACATTTTGTATATTTTCTGCACACTTTTGTTGAAATTATACAATTTCTTCTCAATTTTTGTAGTTTAATCTTAAATTTTTACAATTTACTCTTAATTTTATCTCATATTTGTATCATTGATAACAATTTTTTTTCCAAATTTTTCTCGAATTTTTGCAAATGTTTATTAAATTTTCTTAAATTTCTGCAAATATTTATATTTTTACAATTTTATCTTAAATTTATGCAGTTTAGACGCATTTTAAACGCCATAAGCACCAATATTCCTAGTTATGTCACTGACTTAAAAACCACTAAATTGTTCAGAAAATTTATTCGCAAATAAATATCTTAAGTTTTTAAAAATAGATTTAACATATAAACTTCATTTGTAGGCCCAAAACAAAATCAAAAACCTCGAAGGCATCGGTAATTTAATCCGTCTAAACGTGCTACACCTCCGACACAACGAACTCGAGAAATTGGACGGATTCAACAAACGAATGACCAAACTCTCATACTTAAACCTCAGGTAAGACTTGTAAATCCATCGCTCAGAATTATACGAAAACTCCTTTTTCCCCTTCTCTTTTAACCACCCGTAACTCCTTCCTCCCATTTCCGCAACATTTGTCAATAAAGGGTCTGTCGCGATTCTATAGTGTTGTTCGGTATTATATAAAAGGTAAAAAGAAAAGGGTGGTGGAAATAGAGGAAAAAACGGCAAGACATTGAAAATAGATGGCCACGAAGGATTGGTTCCCTAGGAGAGATCAAGTCCGGACCAAAGGATTAATCCCCTCGGTATGGGAAAGAGAGAATACGAGAAAAGAAGTAAGTCTTGCAAAGGAGAAGCCGCGTCCGAGGGATGTAGTGGCGGCTACCATAGAAACGGTTGCCAAGAGCGACCAATCTTTACCAGGCGTCTCGAATTAATCGCTCAGTTGATTTCTGTGTGTTTGCTTTTTTGAGTCCGAGCCCACCGCGTAGAAGCCGAAATCCCTCTCGTCAAACCCCACCCCATCCCCCATCATGCTCTCCTTCAGTATGCGCACAGTGCACGGCAGTGTATGTAGTAGACCGTGTCAATTACAGTGTAAACACATGGGCGGCTAGACATAGGCCTAGCTATTCAACGCTGGGTGGCTAAAACCCCTGTTGCTACTTCCCTTTCACCTTCCTCAAACTGGACGACTTAACCCTTTATTTCCCAGAGTTGCAGCGCTGGATCCCGCACCATTTTTTCTTCCATTATACTTTGTTATTCATTCACTCGAACTAAGTCGTTACGTGTTATTTTGTAATTGAAAAATTAACGACTTTTTTTTCTCGTTTCGCGCAACCAGTTTTCTTCTGGACTCCCGCACTTCGAACCAAATTTCGAATAGCTTCTGTCTTTTACTGCAAATATTCGTGGGAGGTCTGCGAAACGTGGACTCGAACCAATCTTCATTACCTCAGCACGCTTTTAATTAAACGAGTTGATCGACTTGCTTAAAAATCCCCACAACTGTAATTCATCAACGCGTGTCTTAGTCTTACACTTAGGAATCCAAATAAATAGTTAGCGAGTCAACTCTGACAACGAGTCGACCGTTCCATCAGCGTTTGTCTTTACAAGACGCATTTGTCTCATTCCCTCTTCATCCCCGCTGAGAAGAGGATGAAACTCATTTTTTATCTCTTAATGAATCTCACCCTTGTTTCCCCTTTCGCCTTTTCCCAAACCAATTTAACCTCTAATCATCTTTTCCTACCTTTGATTCAAAACGCACTTTAAAACCAGCGAATAAAACAAGAAATTAAAAAAATTAAAATCTTTCGTCCGGTCAACCCAACATAAATTCTAAATCAAATGAGACAGTTTAATCAGATTATTATAAATAAAGATAATTGAACATCCCAGTCGTACTTATCTAACTATATATCAGTTAATACCATTCAGATAGAAAATGAAATTTATAAAAATAGATATGAAAGGATGAGTGAAATTTTGTCCAGACTCATTTTTTGTTAAGTGCGCGCATCTCACCGGTGTTGCCTCGTTTAACTCTTTGAGCTCGGCGTGTTCGTTGGCCCGGGATGAAGGAAGTAAAAGGGTTTGGCTGTCATCTCGTGAAAAGTAGGTTCTTGATTAATAGAGGGAGGGGAACAACAACAACGTCGCCGCGTGGAATATGTATATTTTTTTCCTTTATCGAGCGCCTGATTTCAACCCTTTGGTGCCCAAACTGCCCAAACGTGGAACACGAAGGGGAATAAAAGGGTTGAATGCGGAATGTGGAAACACGGGAAAAAGGGGAGCGCGTATACACACGATTAATAATCGTCTATTCGTATCAAAGTATCCAAGAAAAACTGGCTTTTTCGGTAAACGGGGAGTCTCTCGACTTAACTGAGTGTTGAAAGGGTTGTATGACGATGAAAGGGAAAGGAGGAGGGGAAGTATGAACGCACGCAAATGCTTGCGAACGCCGACGGCCAAGTGATTAATTTCAAAGGATAGGTCACCCTGCAATTTGAAAAGGTTTCAACCCTTTCTTCTCATTTACCCCTTTCGATGCGTGCAAAACATACAGGCCGAGTCAAAGGGTTTCTCAAACCGGGGACCGACTCCCAATCGTCGCGCAAACACCCCGACTAATTAACTCACTTTTCAATTCGAAATGCAGTGGCTCCCTCTAGCAACCAACTCTGGTTTCATAGCCACTCCGAGGCGGAGACGGTGATGGGCGGGGTCAACTTAGTCAAGGAGTGGCCGTTGTTTTGTGCGAGGGCGTCGGTGAGAGAATGTGCAGGTGATGCAAATTTATTTTTGCATTTTTAATACAAAAGAAAAATGAGCACTTCAACTTTTTGATGCCTCTATGTGGCGGTGCCAGCAAGCAGTAAAGAAAAATGACACCTGGGATCGCGCAGCTGCGGTGTCAAAGAGTTGAAGGTGTGGCGAAAATTGTTGCGCAGTAATAAAACGAGAATAAATAACTTTTTTCTATATATTCAATAAGGAAATATTTTCAAATTCCTTCAGAGATAACAAAGTTTCCAATTTCGAAGAGATCATCAAACTCCGATGTCTTCCAGCGCTCAAACAACTCGTTTTATTAGGTAAGAAAGCGAGAAAAAAATCCAAAAAAGTTCACCGCCCTTCAAAATTGAACAACAAAAAATTGATATTAAAAAAAAATCAATCAATCAGTCGCATTTTTCTTTTCACCCGACACAGACGGGAGGGAAAGTTGTTTCAAAAAAAAATTACAACACCTGAACACGATGGTGAGGGAAGAAAAAAAAGTGTTTTTCATTTACGAAAAATACCTTGTTTTTCTTAGTCGCGTCTCTCTTTCATTAATCACTTTTTTTCCCACTTTGTATGTCCATCTCTTATCCTACTTGCTTATAGTCATAAATCATAATTTTCACCCGACATTGGAAAACCTGTTCAGAGTCCCCCCTTTTTAATATTTTTTTTACTTGTTGGAATTCGGGCGTCAACTTTAGTCAACAATGTGCTCATAACGAAGCTTCAAAGTACATTTAATTCGAACATCGTAATCCCCCGAGTATTGATATATTGCCGATTCTTTAAAATGTATTTCCTTTGACGTGCAAACAATGATTTTGCTCGTTTCAATGATGAGAGTGTTCGAGTCGCTAAAGGGTTATTGCACATTTTTATATAGGGGTTTGAATTAGAAATTCAAATTGTAACTAAACTAGTTTTATGACTATAAATGTTCTATTCATTTTTAAACAGTTACAAGTGGAATTTCCAAAAATGGGTTTGAGGTGTGTTAATTCTCATGTGAATGGGATTTTGGGGTTTGCATGTTTAATTGAATTTATGGTAATAAAAATTGAAAAGTGGCCAAAAAAAATTGAATTTTTATTTTTGGTTAAAATTAGAAACTTCTTTGTTTCTAGTTTCGGTTTGATCCATAGTTGAGAAGATCAAATGATTTTTTTAAAAATGCAATGAAATTATAGGATGATTTTAGTCAAAAATTCATTCCAAATATAGTTTGAAAGAAATGCAACTTGATTTGGGGCGAAGGATATTTTTTTGAAAAGATTTTTCCTTTGTAAGGAAAAAGTTTAAACGTAATTTTTTCCAATGGGAATTGTTTTAAAAGGGATTTAATTTGAACGAAAATCTTTCAAAGTGAAATATTTCAATCGGAATTAAATCAAATCAGATTTATTTCTTACTGAATCCATTTTGAAAAGGATTGAAAAGGATTTATTTCGAAATTTCATGTTGTTTTTCATAATAGAGAGATTTATCAGAGCCAAACTTCGAACTTGTAATTTGTCAAATTCCATGTTAACTACAAGTTACAAGTGTAGTTAACATGGAATTTGACAAGTTACAAGTTGGAATCTACAAAAATCTATTGTTTTACGAAGAAAATTCATTTCAGTAACAGGAGGAGGGATTTTTTTATTCGAAACATTCACAATTTGATCCGAAATGGATTATAAGGTTAATTACGTTTGTTTCAGAACAATTCTTTTCAAAACAAATCCATTTCATTTAAATCCCATTCGAAACATTTCCTTTAGAAAAGAACCTGTTCTATATTTTCATACAAGATTTTATCTAGAACGTTGATTAATTCTTCACGAATTGTGAAAGGAATAAATTTGACCACGCTTTTGATGGCTTAAACTTGCAACTTTTTTGAGGCATCTGGACACCCATACATCCAAGGAAATACGCCTCTAGTTTAGGCGTATACAAACATCCGAAACCTGTTTCGTTTTTGATCTTATCTGTTGATGCTCCATGTTATGGCCAAAATGGAAAAATCCACTTTTTGTCAGTTTTCAATTTTTATGACGAAAACTTAATTACCAAACTCATTAACGAAACGTTCCCCCATAATTTGTTTATTCTACAATTCACCAAGAGAAAAAAAAGTGTTGAATTTCTAAATTTTAAAATATCTAATTTTAGGAAATCACCTTCCAGAAGGACCGGAGGAACTTATCGAAATTATTATGTACATTCCTACATTATCTCGGGTCGATAAAATGACCGTTACTAATAAGGACAAATGCGAAGCTAAAAAGAAATTGAAATTTCAAGTTGCTGAAGCCAAACGTTTACAACTAGCAGAACCCGAGATGGAAGCTTCTGCGTAAGTGGAATAATGTAAAACTTTTGAATCATTTTTTAAAGGTGTAATTACTAATGTTAGCCACTTATTTTTGAAAATATGTAACTATTAACATAAATTTGTTACATTAAACAAAAGGTCTTTTTATCAACAAACAAACGACTGGATGGTATTTACTGAATTAGTCTCGGTCTAATTAGAAAACTAACATTAATTTTAACTAAATTGATAATTTAGTTTCCCTTACAATTTTTAAATGGTTTAATTTGTTCTTGACATTTTAGCTGTTAT
This sequence comes from Stenotaenia linearis, assembly GCA_034700445.1. NCBI lineage: Eukaryota > Metazoa > Arthropoda > Chilopoda > Geophilomorpha > Geophilidae > Stenotaenia > Stenotaenia linearis. Next base: position 28,074 of record JAQIXT010000005.1, on the reverse strand, counting down.
GTGTCTCAATAAATAATAAATAAAAGAATGTAAAACTTACTTTTTTCTCGTCGTCTTTCTTCCCGGGTCTCCTAGATGGCAGGAGCGTCTTAACAGATATTTCATTTTGAAGTTTCAACATGATTCGATAGATGGCAGAACCGTCAAATGGCTTCACGACGTTGACATTACTACGATATAACATTAAATCAAATATATACCACCATAATTAATTTCTAACACAATTCCTCAGTAATCAATAAAATTTCCAAAAAGAAATAGTAATAACTCTTATCAGAATCAATTTAAATTACTACATGATCAAAGCTTTACTTCAGCCTAATGGAAAAAAATTTTACTTCAAAGATTATTAGTCTAATAAAACAGCAGACTTCATTGTTTTTATGTTTTTTGTAGACGCCCCAGGCGACGTGTTCCATTTTTATATGCTTTCAGCCGATGACGGTTAACCAAAACTAACTACCCACTTAGTTTCCAAGTATAAAACATGAATGAATTGCCTATTATAGATGGGTACAATAACACCACGAAAATAAATTTTATATGACTCTGGAAGAGTACCGTAATACGAAAAAAGCTTGTGTTTACGAACTTTTCTCCTGCACGTGGCAACCTCTGCAGATGACATTTACTGAAAATGAAACTTTTCATTAGTAATTACAACAAGCTCACCTTATATCCTGAAGTATAAAGACTGTTAATAAAGACATTTTGTTATACATAATGAAAATTCGGAGCAAACAAGTTTCAAAGTATGCGCAATAATAAATTGATTCTACGTAACAAGTTCCGTACTATATTTTACTGATTGTTAATGCGCTCAAACAATTAGTTCCTTTTCGCACAGTCCAATCCGATCAAGTTTTTTATCGTGAGCGTTTGTGGGAAATTTATTAAAGATTTTGAATCCATCGTAGATTTTGAAGCCATTATATATTCAAATGAGACTGACTTTGATTCGCTTTCATCCAAGCTATAGCAATCATGCTGGCGTTGACTGAGTCAAAATTATTGCAAGGGAGTCGACCATATTAAATTTTTTAAAACTTTCTAAACATATTTCGAATACGCTAGCAAAAGCATTAATTATATGAAATGTCAAATTGGAATTCAATTTCACCTGCTTCGCTTCTATTGCCGAGTACGGATGTACCAGCTGGTTACTTCTGGTGCAGCAGGCAATTTTTACGAAAAAAAAAAAAGGTGGCTTTTATTCTTTCTCAGATATTGATTTTAAAAGTAACGGATTTTTAAAATTCTTTAATTTAACGAGATACATGTTTTGAAACAAAAATGTGCTGCAATAAAAATGTGAGTCATTTACTTTATTCTAAATGTATTACTATTTCTACATCACTTATTACAACTCTAGGAAAATAAGTGTCTACATAAGAAGAATACAATAAATATAGAGTGGAAGAAGATTTTTTTTTAAAAAGAACTTATTTTCTTGCACATAATACAACACAAAAACAATAAACCAAAAAGGAAAACGTGTATCTTCCACAATGTTTAAAACCGGAAGCTCTGTTTTGGTCAACATCCATAAAATAATTTATGGATCGAATTAGTCAAGCTAAGTATAATACTGTTTACAATTTCTCTCATTGATTCAATACAATCAAAACAAACAAGTGTATGCAATAGAATAATTTCATTTCAAAATAGACAAATATATTCAAGTTACGAATTATATTGAAAACTCTTAATACTGAACACGTGTGTTAATGAAATGGAAGTACTTTTGACAGGAAGAACAAGCTTAAGCCTCCATCGCCACATCTCGACCCTCTTCGCTTGTCAACTGTCCTTCGCTCAAGTGGCGTCTCGAAGCCTTTTCCTCCCCCTTGTGCGTTCCGCATCTTTCAGAGTCCCACGGATCGCAAGGTCCCTCCGAATCTTGAGCGTCCGATTCGAATCGCATCCTATCCAACTGCTCAAAACTCCTCTTGAATCGATTCCATCCCCCGTCGTGGAGACTCGTAAAGGCGTGCGGTGCCCTCATCGAGCCTCCACCGCCGCCTCCACCTCGATAAGACGCCATACGCATAAATGGGGGTGAGGGAAGGAGGTCTGCCGAACGACTGAAGCGATATCGGACCGGCAATTCGCCACTTCGAGCCAAGGCTGCGATGGTTCGCTTTCCCTGCCCGTTTCGTGCCTCCGCCTCCTCTTTGAGTCGCGCCTCTTCGCGACGCAGCCAACTGAGTAAGCGAGATCGACCGGACAAAGACGAATCTGGTCGATAGTAGTAGTTCCGTTTCGGTGCCTCTTCCGATACTCGGTTTGTTCCAGATTCGTGACGCCGTGGAGAACGCGTGTGAGGGAGCCATCCGTTACGAGCCAAAGATGCTATGTTGCGCTTGAAAGGAATTAACAGATCGTCCTCTTGCCATCCCTCTTCATTTCCGTAATCTTCTCCGCTCTCATCCAAACTTTCATCTGATTCCCAACCCTGCGTCGCTGCGTCGTGAGTCGTTCGTTTGGCTCGAAAAGGAATTCCATTAATCCGAGCCACCGATCCCAAATACCGCTTTTTGCCGCTCATGCGTGTTCCTTGTCCCAATTCGCCAACGCGAGCTAAACTGCCCAAGAAACGCTTGTCTGGTAATGAGGAGTAAACACCTCTTCCGGCCAAACGCGAATCTCCCATGCGTAACATAGACCCCAAATGACGTTTCTCCGCCTCATCTAATATTTCTTCATCTACTTCTTCGTCTTGGCGTTTGTGATTAGAGAAAATGCCCTGACGTACGACACTGCCCAAATACCGTTTTATAATCTCGTTGCTTTCGTCTTCATCAGCCGCGAGCTCGTTTTGCTGACGTTTACCGTGAAAGGACGGTGGCAGGCCGCCTGCTCGGGCAACCGAACCCACGTATCTTTTGACTGGTGGTTTTATTAGTTCTTGCTGATCACTAACTTCTGTTAATTGACTCGACGCAGTCGACGTTTCTCCAGCACTAACCTGCGTTATAAATTGATCAATCAATAAATGAATGTGAGGAACGCTGCAATAATTATGAATAATCAAACACATCAAAAGTTCGAGCATTGACTTGCAAATCATATATTGTTAGCCATTTAATCCAATTAAATAAAAATGTAATTAAACTCATTTCAGCACGTCATTCAACCACGCAACATCAAATGCCTACAATGTTAAACAATTAGTTGTCTAATTGCACAGAATACGTACAGTGATTAGTTTCATTGCAATATCATATTTCTCATGTTACTTGTGTAGAATTAAACCATTAAATTGTCTTTCACTTAAATGATACTTATAGTAATTTCTAAGTTCTTCGTAAACAGCTTAGATTTCTTTTATGAACAAAACAAATCAAAACCTATTTTTGGTATTGATTGTTTTGAGAATTGCATAAGCTATTTGAGTTTCGTAATCTTGACACGTGGCTCTCAAAATATACTAAAATGGCATACAATATAAAAAAATAATCAATAATTATATTGTACATATTTTTTTTCCCCCAAAACCAAATCAATTGAAAATAAGCAGAAATTTATTATTCCTTTTGTAGACTGAATTTAGAATATTAAAGTTTTAACAGTTTCCCATTTATTTTATTAAAAACTCTAATTGAGGTGTTTGTCTTGATGACTATATACGAATTGAGAATGCGAGAAGAAAATAGACTTTGTTCGGGTAATTTATCGCTACAATTACCCACATTAATGCCATCGATTGGCATCTCCTAGTGATTTGCGATGTCATTATTTTTATTCTGTAAGACCTTGTTGATTATTCTTTTTTATGACTAAGCTACTCCTTAAGCCGCACTGTGTATCCTGGAGGAAGAATGAAACCACGAAGAAGACAATACCATTTCAAACTGTCTACTATTGTTACACGTTCATACATCTCAGCTATCATTACCTTAATCATCACCTTCGGCAATAAACTGATAAAGTTTATCTTTATGTACAAAACTCAATTTAAATTAATTTCTAATTACTTCTTAATTTTTCAACTTTACAATTATATTAATAAGTTTAGCCTGAGGTTTTGTTGTGATATTTAGATTACTTTAGTACTCATATCCATTCAAAGTTCAACTTCACTTGATCAGAAATTAGATAAACCTAATTTTCTCAATTAAAAAAAATGAATTCTGTAATAACAGATCAGCAAAGTTAAATGTATTTTCTATTATAAAAGCATTTATTGTACTTTTCAATATCTCAAGTGTTATTGTTACAACTAATTGTATAAATTTCGTTTATTAATTAATTCTTTAATAAATTCGTTTGGACTCCTTTGTGAATATTACACATTATCTCATTAAACAGTCGATAATACTGCAATTCAATTGTTCGTAAAACATTCCTCACAAATCAATGAAACAATTGAAATAGCAATTGAACCTGAAAAGCATTCACGACTTAAATGGACAAAATTTGTCGTCTAATTCCTATCAACACCATTTTCAAAATAGAACCACCTGCAGGGTTTGGATGTGGTCAGTGTTGTTCCGTGCGGAGTGTATTTACATTCCCTGTTTAAACGGTTCCCTCACCAATATGCAATTAAACCCCTCGCAGATGTTGGCAACGACGGTTGCAAAGTGTAGCACCGTATGGAGCAGCATGCTCACTCAACTGCACCGCAACCAACGCAATATAACCCAAAGTTCAACTTAATTTGAGTCCCTAGCAAAAATTATTAATCTTTTTTTTCGTATTTATATAGAAGTGAAAGCAGGTTGAAGGTGACGAGTAGGTAAAGAAAACGAATAAAACCGAAAGCGATGGCGAATCAATAGGGGTCGCGACGGCAACGAATTGCTTTCAATCGCACGAAAATGAGGTCTCTGCTAAAGGAAATTGAAATTTGCAGAAATGTTCTACTTTAATTCACGCGTTGTTGGTGATTAAGACATCAATTAAGGAGTCACACTTCTTTAGAAAACTCTGGGTTTTTGTCCGCCTCGAACGACAAATGGCGTGGAATAAGGTGCCTTAAACACATTACGATTGCGATAAGCTCCAGTGTACAAAATAGGGTAGAGGAGGACAAAAAAAAGTTTAATAACGCCATCTGCAGCAGGCCGAGAAACGACTTTACAAATAATGAGTTCACTTCCTTCTCCGTTTCTTATCACAAAGAACCAGACACTCCCATTCCAATTTTTTCTCACTATTTCTTCTTTGCTGATACGAAATCAGTGCGTAGAGAATTCTAAAAACTCCGTATCAACAGATATCCTATTAAAAATAACATTTTCAATTTGGAAAACATATGTCGTACAATTTAAAAACCAATTATCAAACAAAAATTGCAATCGCAAATGCAGAGGATCAAATTCAGGGAAAGCTCATCTATTCTAGGATTTGCCATCTGGTCTGTAAGAGATAGTGGACGCAAGGCAGATAGGGGTTTAGCTTTTCTAATACCAACGTAGAGCCCAATAGTGGTCAACCGACCGAAAATATTAAGAAATCTCCGTCATTATTAATGAGCTTGTGACCACAGTGAAACCGAAGCTTATGTTATTAAAAGAAAAGAAAACTGTGCAAAACCATTTTAGAAACTTGGAATTTCTTATGCTATAATACTTAATTCAAAGTTTGAATCTTCTTCTTCTATGCTTCGCCCCTTAAAAGAAAAAAATTGGCAAACCCAATCTTGTTCATGCATTAACTAAAACTCAATTTGCTGCTAAATGCGTTTCATTTTCATCATAAAAAAGATCTTGCATTAAAAATTTCAGGTATTTGAAATTAAAGTTTCAGCTAGGGTTGGATATAAATTAATTTGATTACTTTCGCAAATCTCACTCTCAAAAGTAAATAAAATTTCAAAGTGCAATTTTAAATTCGCTAAAAGTATTTGAAGATCATAAGCCTAAGGAAACTGTGAGGTTTTATGACGAGTGTTTCTCTCAAGAGGGGAAAAAATTACTTGTAGAGATTTATATAAAAATAGCATTTTAAAACAAAATAAAATTTTTAATTAATCGAAATTAAAATTTTATAATTAGTTTATTTGTTTGTTAATCAGTTCTACTTTATAGGCACACTATGAAAACATTTTTTGCTACTTGTAATTCAGTAGCAAAAACACGTGTAATTACACCTAATGGAGAAATTAAATTATGTTACTTGTAGCAAACAGCTGCAATTCATGGTCAGTCCTTTTAATTATTTTAAACTAATTTGGACAATTCAGTCTAATTTACTGTAAATTTTAAAAAATATTTTGCTACGATAAGACTATATGAAACAGTAATGAAAGAAAGTTTGTATGAAATTATAGGATTGGAAACTTAGTTTTACTGTAAAAACAGGATTTTTTAAAAATAAATAAAAAATGTAAGAGAAAAAATAATAATTTTTAAAATAAAAATCTCGACGTCTTCTTTCAACATTCAACATTAATCTTCAAACAAAAAATCAAAATTTAAAAAAATGGAATCATTAAAAATAATAATCTGACTCCAATCGAACTGGATTGGCCTTTATAACCGTGGGATTTTAACAAAATCCTACAAAACTTTTTAAAAAAATAATCGGGCAGTTCCTTTTTTAAATGGCTTTAGAAAAATGCAATAACAAAACATTCCTTTTCAAGTATACAGGAGAGAAAAATAAATTTCATTAAAGAAAGCAAAAAGATATAGAAATACTCATGCATTGGGTTAAATGTAGCAAGAGCAAGAAACAAGTGTTCAGCGAAAAATGTTCCTTTGCCCAGGGATACAAGTTTTGATTGTAGCAGCCGTGAAACTTAAAGTTTAAAGCAGCTGAGCCTGAAAACTATAACTTCAAAACATTTAAGATATGTTTGTAAACCGTAACATTTCAAAGTGCCTTCATAAAATTTTTGCTATCTTCAGTTTTTTAAGTGAAGTTTGTGATAGTAAACACATTAAAGAAAAGATTAATGCCAAGGTCAATTAAGTCAAATTATCTTTGACTATATAGTAAACAACGCGAAAGTTGTGGAAATTCATTACACTATCAAAACACTTTTCGCATTTTTATATGCCAATATTCAAAGTTAAATAAGAGTTCAGCCAAAAATGTCAATTTATTTTCTCATAATAATTTAAATCTATAAATAAAAGATAAAACGTGCAATAAATGCTTATTTACTTAAAGTCTGGCTAATGAGCAATGACATCCTGCAGCTGTAAAATAATTACAATTTTAATAAAAATTTGATTAGTAATTCCAGCTTTAAGACTATTAATAAGAGCTTTTGGCACAGACAAAGTTCCGCTCATTTATTGTTAAAACCATCAATCAAAAACATCGTGTGGTTTTTTTTGTGATGTTTAAATTCTTAGCTTTAAAATTTGAAATAAAATTTTGATTACACTCTTTATCTATATTACCGTAAGTGTCTGACCTATTCAATATTTTAATCTTAATGCTCTGTGTGTGTATTGCCCTACAGATTTGTTGATTTGTCTGTACCGCTGGGAAGCCCCGTTGAAAAGTTACATGTTATTTCAAAATTGATTTTCCAATGTTGGATAAGAAAAATTCGAGCAAGATAATATAAATTGAGTTGAATGCGGTTTACCACTTTCCATTTTCTCTTTGCCTCGAGTGAAAAGTATCATATCACACTCTGGAAAATTACTTTCCCGGAGCTACTGTATAAAAGATTACTTCATTGTTAGTGCCATATCTTAAAAATTGAAAACCAAAATTATATCTTTTAAATAATTTAAATAAGAATTAAAGCAATTCAAATTAAAATTTTTAAAAAATTTCCTACTATATATAGTATTTATATAAAGTGTCGCAGCAACTTTTGTTGTTGTTTTTTTTAGTGTCGCAGCATTTTCTTATGCAATATGCAATCCTCTTGAAAGCATTTGCAAATCGTATTGACATTCTTAGAAATATGTCTCTAAAGTAATTTCCAATCGCAGAGAAACCGGATTTAATTAATTACACCGATAACCCACGGAGTAATATAGATTGAATATAATCATTAAACATCTCCCTTAACCCCAAGAGCATAAAACTCTTGGACCGAGTTTCGATATCTCATTCAATTACCCACGTGCACCCACCCTTAAACCAAGTTACTTATTATAACATTCATCTCATCTTATCACATTTCCAGTGAATGTTATCTTTCAATATTGTCATAAATCGATAATGTTCCCTCTTATAAAGCAATCTCCTATCTGCAGGGTGAGCGTCAATATGATACCTTCATATCCACAAACTAAATTAAGAACCACAAATAGAAAAAATAAAAGAATTTGTTTCATAAATCAATATTTATATTACTTAATTTCTTTCTCAGATGGAAAACTGGGTAGTAAAAGCTGCCGACAAGCACTAATTTGGAAAAGAAAGTTGTGGCTGTAATAAAATCACTTTCCCAATCTTGAAAAGCTCGAGGGAAAAGAGAAATTCGTTTGCGGACTATCACCTTTTACAGTTCACGAAATCCGACATCTGTTTCAATTTCGACCGACTGCATAATTCAAGTGAAATCTAATGTCAACATTTACTAAATACTTAATTACGATCAGAAAAAGTATTTTATTGAAGTTCAATACGATAGTACAAAACACACAAGAATTCTTCAAACATTTGACAATCATAATGGATAGATACTGCAAAGGAAGTTTATTTCCGCAATTTTTTCCAATTTATTGGTACAAGTTTTTTAACCGCGCCCACCAATTTGTTTTACCAAACAACACCCACCGAGTTTCCAGCGGCGGATAATTTTATAATTTGTCATTTTCCACAATCCAAGACCAAACAGACTCCACATCCATTACTGCCCTTTTCACTCTTACTTATTGACCTTAAATGCAATCGATCACATGACTTGCAACCTTTGCCAGCTTAATTAATTACGCCTAATACTTAAACTTTGCTCTCTTTCGGCAAAGCTTGATTGACACGTACAACATTAAATTGTCTTTTCTTAAATTAATTTTTCATAAAAATGTATAAGCGGATCAAAGAAACCAAAATCCAAAATCCACCTGAATCCAAAATATTATATTATTTTTTTTTATTTTAGAATTTATTTTTACTTTGCTTTTATGGTCATTTTTTTCCCCAAAGAAAATCAAGTCAGAAAATAAACATCATTTCCATTGGCTTCAGAAACCATTTCAAAAGAGCATCAATTTTCTTTTTTTTAAATCAATAAACTTCATTTTGATTCGTAGCTAAATTACCTATTTCACTTTGCCTCTGGAATCATCAGCTGCAATGTAAGTTATTAGGGTTGTCATTTCTTGTGTCAACATAAAATATCATTACTCTCTTCTTTCATGTTGACGAACAAATTGACATTATCGCGAGTTCGCGACTGATTGCAAAATTCTATCATTGAAATTGGCTTCTTGTAAGTAAAACCAAATTGCTCTTACTTTTTTCGAAGTAACGAAAATAATATTGAATTCAATTCATTACGGATCAAAACCAAAACAAATCTCTGTCGAAATGTCGATCCTTTTCTCCTTCTCCATTTTTATCCCTTAAGAAGATTACAATATCCGTAATAAATTACGGACAACTTAGTTTTTTCGAAGCACGCTATCTTCAAAACAAACAGCGTAAGACTATAAATTTATGGGAAGTTTATTTGATGTGATACAGATATGATATTTAAAGTTGTCAATAAACTCTAACTCAAATCTAATCTCTAATCTTTAAGGTCGTAGGAAACTTGTAACGCGGTTGACGCAAGCAACCCGCATGAAATTCTAGAAATAAATTTACTTTGGAAATGTGATTTTTTAAAAATCAGTCAACTTCTTACTCTGCTCCCTGTTTCACATCAAGTCGCAGCGTTATCAGCACCCGGTACACCTTGTATAAAGAAAAATATTCTGGTGTATCATACCGCACAACAAGACTTTAAATCGCTCATTTTCATCTAAATTACAAATATTAACAATTTAACCGATGCAATATAAAAACGTTGCACCGCTTAAAAGAAAAAACCAAATTAAATGAGAAATTTATGTATTTATTTCTTGCGCATTTAATATCCAAATGTTATTTTTAAGTAATAATAATAACATCAAAGATTTCAAATAAAGATATGTGCACTGTCCACTTCAAAGCCTTTCTCATTTTCCTAATTAAGTAATTTTTCATCACAAATGTGATCATGTTTAACAATTGCTGTTAAATAAAATATTTGCATTTTAAGTATAAAATTAAATTTACTCATCACTGTAACTCAACTTTACTACTTACTTGTTTATACCATATTAGGGAATAAACAAGTTATAATTTCAATAACTTGTATATGAAAGCTCAATTAGTGAAAACCCTATAATTTGTTTGTTTTGTGTGTGCGGTTGACACTGAGCATTAAATTGCATTATAAAAAATGTATGCTCATAATAATGTAGTTGCTCAGCCTGAAACAGAGTGATGTTAACAGGTTTCAAAGCACTAAACTCATTTTATGTTTATATTTGACTTCAGTACTGTAATGCATTGCTTTAGTGTTGTCAAATAACTTTTAATCCATAAATTTAAATAGATTTTAAGTGCTTTCAGTTGGAGATAAGCAGTAAATACATCAAAAATAACCTTAAGAAGTGATGTATGTTTACTGTACGCTTTAATTTTCTACACGTGCAATGCTGCTAAAAAATATTGCCCGAGGTCTAAGACAAAAAACGCAGCAAGTTGAGTTAGCAGCCTAAATGTAAAGTGCTGGCAACTTTATTCTTTTCAAGTCCATTTCCAACACCTGCACTTTTCTTCTGAAACTAGAATCTAACTTTCCTGAAAACAAAAAGGAAAAAGCGAAAAGTTTGGCACTATAACCTAGTCATTCCACTGACTTTAGCAGTGGAATTCATTCATTCCTTCTCTCGACTCATTTAATCCTTTAACAAAAGAAGTAGCGACGCTAAAACGCTAATTTAATAAAATCCTTTCAAATTACATGCATTCCAGCTGTTCCAATTTGTCTTGAAATACCTGTTGATACATCATTACACAACGATAAGAAATCGATCGCAGATTCACCAACGTAAACAAGAGAACTAAACACTTTCCTAGATCACTGAATTTCAAATGAAATTATGGAAAGTGACAACAGCTTAGCACTTATAAAAGAAAAAGAAACTTTATAATGTAGGAAAGACGTGTTTTAAGAGAATACAAATGGTCACAATAGTTATGACCAGCAAACGGAAGCCAACAAATTACCATACGATGTGAGCTTACATAAAATGCTCGACACCATTAAGAGAATTTAGATAAACAAGAAAAGGCGCTCATAATTTTACCCTTTTAACATCTTGTGCACTTTTCTATCCTTTCATTCTTTTTACTTTATTACTATTTAAGTTATTAATTTTACTTGTTTCTATTCCTAACACAATACGAAATTATTCTACATTGTACTTTCAGTATAAATTTAAAAGAAACAATTAAGAGAACAAAATCAGTTTAAAATTTATTGCAAATTTCTTTTGGGAATTTTTCTGAATGGATATATCAATTTCAAATTTTAATGTAAAATTTCGATAAGACGCACTGACAGTTCACGCCTCACTTTTTTAAATACCCTTTCCGTTTGTTATTAATTTTACCACGTTATGTCAAATTGCCTTCTGTGCACAAGCCCCATTTCACATTTCACTTTTGCAATGTTGTTATACTCAAACTAATGAGCAATTCAAAAACGCCACTGATTACATGAATGTTGAACTTGATCTATTAGAACCATCGTCAAAAATCAAAAATAAGTCATAAAACTCAATTGAATTACCAAACTTATTGATCCTAAATGTAATAAGACATAATCTATTCTAATGCACACTTAAGTCAATTAATTGATTTTTAGAAGAAGCATTGTATCCATTACTTATATCAAGTAAGAATATAAGTAGCAAGGAATTAAAAGGAATTAAAAGAGCAATCAAACCAGTTTAAGTTAATAATTATTTCTAAATTAATGAAACCCCTAATTCCCACCTAAATTAGTTTGGAGAGTCGTAGGTTTTCAGTCTTTCCCCTCAGTTAAAGCAGAATTGATGGACGCAAACCTGTTAAAATTAAATCTAAAAAAACAAAAAGAATTATATTCCCTGGCTGCGTCATCTATCTTAACCAATCAATTGAAACGATTAGACGAATTTCACTTTAAGAACAAGTATTTGTGGCAAAGCAAGAGTTTTCCATTATCGGGGAGTTAATGGTCTATGTAAAAAAGAAAAAGAACCCATTTCAAGTGGTAAACACCATGTACGCAGTGGAAAAAACTCAAATTTTTTCCTAAATTACATCCAGTAACGACCCTTATCAACCCTTTCATCCATATCACGAATAACAAGTTTTTTTTTTCATCGAAAATCGAAAGAGAGGTGAAACCTTTTTTCAAAAACCAAGAAGGAAAAAACACCCTTTCAATTACAAACTCAAAAACCCCCGTCCAAAAGTGGCAAGAAGCCCTAGCAACAAAAAAATTCGTATGCGCATTAATGTGACACCACTTCAATGTCTCACTTTTAAAGTCGATTAACGTGAAAGCCTCGTAAAGATTTATAGCCGGCTAAAATCGAACAACAAAGTTTCGGTTCTAAAAGCAGTTTTAAAAAATCCGAAAACACGGTCTTTAATTTTAAACATTTTCATCGCGAATTTTAATGCAATTAAATCACTGTAACGTTCAATAACAACCTACACCCGATTTGCACACATGAGCGCCACACAAATTACTTCGCTCCACACGTCTGCAACAGACACTGAAACCACTTCACCCATTCCCCCGCCCAATTTTCGATCCAAGAAGTCGTAAAACCGCGTCAACTCTTTCACAAATTTTCCAATCCGGCCAACAATAATGCGATGCAAGTCAAACTACTGTACGTACACAACATGCAACATGGTTTCGCTTTTACCTGGAGAGCTCCTTGAGTCAAGTTCGCGAAGGCGGTAGCCAGCAACAACATCGACCGCAGACATCTGCGACCAAGCATGACGCTGTCGGGAACAAAGTCACGTCAATTCGTGGAAGAGCAAAAAATATCAAAAAAGAAATTACAACTACTGGTCCAGTGCAGTGACCAAAACTTAGCGCCCGCACTGTCAAAGGCGAAGCTGCTCCCTGCGAGTAGTATAAATACTCTTTCCCTTCCCGCCTAGCGCTCTTGGATCGTTCAATTCGAAGAAGCCACCCCATTCCATTGGTAGCAGCTGTGACGCGTAGGCCGTATCATTGGTCGATGTTGCCGCTCGATATGAGCTGACGTTTCCCGCTTAACTTTTCTCAAGAAAAGCACCCGAAATTGGCGCGCACTCAACGCAACTTTCCAATGTGACGTCAAAATGTCACAATTGCGTGGGAGAAATTTTACAGGAATAAAATCCCCATTTTATCGTGTCATTTGCGCAATTTGATATTTGGCGTGACAAGAACGAGGAGTTAGTGTGATCCTAAATCAGCCGATGTAACCATGCTATCCGTATTTAGGAATTTATAAAATCGTCTTTAAAGTATTCAATTTTTATTTAGATTTTTCTACCTTTGGGTTTTTTGAGTTTTTTAATTAAATAGTCGCAGATAGCGAATTCTGTAATTATTCAACGTAAAGAAGATTTTCGAAAAATTTAATTAGATGACATTCGTTTCTTTAAAAAATTCCAAACATTCCTCTTTAAACAGCTAATCAATTAAGAGACAAACATTTTCCATTTAGTTTCACCGAAAATTGATTTAGACACGATTTTAACGGCTAATCATCTTAGATACAGTTTGGCGCTAATTAAGAGCTCTAGGATAAACTAATTTTCCACGTATAAGACGTAAAAATAAAAATTTTCCAAAATTTAATAACATGTCGCTAACAATCCATTTCAAGTTGACATTCACTTTTTTTTACAAACTCTCTACACCCAGCTTAAAGTAGAAGGAAATCGATTACATTCCATATTTTAAATGAAAAGGCCAAAAATTTCAATACAAGAAATGCAGGCACTTTTCATTTTCATTGATTCCATAAGTTATCTCTTTTTTTTTTCTTTTTTTTTTTTATTTCCTTACTAAAGTCTAACGCACATCTGACATTTAGTGAATTATGGATTCCTTCACACGCTGGGCGTGAATTTCAACCCCCCTATGGTATACAAAGTGACAAATCCATATCTTTCTCGACACCGAGATCAGCGAAATACTCTTAAATCGATTAATATCCAAGTTGACGTGCCAAATCGATGACATAACAAATCATAGCACAAAACCGCAATAAATCAAAATTCGATTTCGTAACTACACGAGAAAAATTACCAAGGGATCGTAACCTGAAGTCGAATTATTAAAAGCTAAAATTGGCCATTAAGCTGAAACAGCAATTTCAAACACGTGGAATTGCTTGTAAACTCATTTTTTTACTTCATTTTTCTCTTCAAAAATGCGTAGGCTTTACAAGGCAGTAAATTACTTTTCCTCGTGAAAGTGTGAAACTTTCAATGTCAGATTAGAAAATTACTGACAGCCATGGCAAGTTTAATTAGGAACAATAAATCAATCTTTCCTCTTTTTTCAGTTTAATTTTTCTAAATTTTAGTCAAAAAAATGTCTTTAAAATATTAGAGAGAAACTAATTGCAAGCCTTTGAACCAAAACTTTTTTTTACGTTCAAAGTAGAAATCTGTTGCAATGAAATTGAATATTTGAACTTTATAACATGCTGGCAATTGCATCTTGTAGTAAGGTAATTGAAACCGTTAGCACTCCTCATTGTAGTTTTATCTCCACATTTCTGAATTCCATTGTTCACTGCAGTCACATTAATATTATACGTGTAACAAACTTGTTTCACTCGTGCTCAGAGTAAATAAATTTTCCATTTCATAGTTAGAAATTAATTTTCTTAAGAGCAAAATTTGCTAAAAGAAGCTTAGCAACGCGAAAAAATATCACATAACAATCTATCCAAGCAACGAACTAGAAATCAAATGAAAAATTTCTATTTTATCCCGACCTTCTATTATTTTTCTCATTACTTTGTCAATATCAATGAATGATTTTTTTCTTTCAATTGTATTTAAATTCGACTACCACTCACTTACTTCCAACTCCGTCCTCAGGTAATTCAAGTTTTCATTTGAGAGACTAAAAACAACTTGTTTATATCCATTGCTGGCAAATTCCTTTAAAACTTAATCATAAATAATTTAATTCGTAGGATTTCATATCTGTGAATTAAATTCTTGCCACTTGACATTTTGTGAGGAAAAGTGAGTAATCATTATTCATTTTAACTATTCACTTTATAGCGCTCGTCCACAATCACACGTCATATTAAAACAAATTCCTGGACAGAAGAGAGTTTGTTTTAATGTGGTCTTTGCCTTTATAATTTTTAATGGAATGTTTACGTTCCTCTTCATTATAAAGTTGAACCTAGTATACTAAACTAATGTTACCATAATGTTAACGAATGTTTATTGAAACAATTGATTCCTAACATTTCCAATCTATGCTGTAATATTTATCAATCATTTTATTAAATTTGCATATTTATACTTTATTCTCTTTTAATGTTTTTCTCTTTTAATATTATATTTACTTAAACAACTGCTTTCAATCACTCACTTTCTCTCAGTTTTGGAATTGAATTTTAAACTTTTACTTTTAGGTATCTGTTTAAGTTAATTAAATAAGTTGTCTAATTGGTTTTAGATGATAACTTGGTTCGGATAATAATCTCTCACGAAAACAACTCAGACTTTACCAGGTTCCAAGTGATCTCAAGTCATGTTAAATTTAAAAAGAAATAGAAATAGTAAGAAAATGCAAAATTAATTTTAAGTAATAGTAAAGTTTCCTCGAAATAATGATATGAACATGGACTGTCCATTAAAATAGCATTGATTTTTGTTTTGAACTCGGTAGCGACCAGTTGCCCCAATCTTACTCTTAATTGTTAATGTGTGGTAATCTAAGATTATCATTAAGGTCCAAATAAATAAAACCACTGACAAATGAGAAAAATGTAACTTAAACAATTTGAATTCATAACACCTCAAATCCTCATTCAAGGATTCGCTGAAGGAAGTGTGGAAGTAATTAACAAAAGGCTAATTACAAAAACGCTAGTATTAAAGTTCATTATAATAGTGTTTCTCAAATAATGTTCCGCAGAATCTCAGAGTTTTGTGAAGCAAAAAGTACAGTTCCATCACAAAATCACATTAAATATTTCCGAGAGTTAAATAAAATGAATTTTTTAACTTAGAAGTAATGCTCTGCTTAATGCTCAACAAAAAATATAACGAGAAGCATCCATTTCTATATATAACTCAATGCTAACTTCGCGACTCGATTTTATGAAACCTATCCTTAACATTGAGTGAAGCATATATTTAATTCTATCTAAACTGTTGGTATTTATCTCTTAATATATTTGGTATTTTTGAAGACCAAATTTAATTGAGAAATACTTACCGAATACTAATAAAGTTCACTTACAAGGAACCTCACGAATGAAGTCCTGCATTGATTTGATTGTTTTTTGTAAAGAGACGGAATATGATTGTATTACATTCTTAAAAATATAAATTTTCAGAGACAAATTGGAAAACTGATATTGTTGTTTGAATTTGCCATTTCATGATATACGTGAGTCAGGTTCTTTGGTCTTACCTGACCCTTTCCTATGAAACTTTAAATTCAAAGAAAAACATACTTTTTCCTATTAATAATTGAAAATTTATATTTTAATAATATACTGCTTATGATATTCTTCTGTTTTTAAAAACATGTGGCCAAATCTGTAAATACTTTATCCATGAAATCTTCTTGTAAACTAGAGCTTTTCATTTTTATAACTAAATCACCATTAAATAATAATTAATGTACTGCCATATCCTGTACTAGAAAAATTTGAGATTTGCAAAGAACAAACCTGATTAAATTTATATATACAATTGATTGTAAATACTGAGTATATCAATTAAAATTGATAAATATGAAATAAATAACCTTATTTTAAAAAAGTAATATTTATCAAAATTGTACAGTGAGATTTGAATTGATTTATGTAATTATGAATTACCAAAGAATTAAAAGTTTAACAATCAATAATTTTTTTTTCTGTGCTACTGCCTTTATGCCTAGGAAAATAAAGCTAAATCTATATTTGCTCTTCAGCTTGAAAAATTTACCTACTATGGTTAAGCCAATTGTAGTTACAACAATGTACGATACGATAAATTCGCATTCTGGTACTTACTTTACTTTGATAAGTGTGCATCCTTTAGTTACGCATATGAATTTCCCAACAGTTGCAAAAATTTTCTTCTTACTTGACATCTAAAACGAGTTAGAATAAATCATTATAACCTTTAATGTTACTGGAAGAAGATTAAAGACAATTGAAACGTGAAATACTTTTTTCTTAGAATTGTTTGGTAATTAACCTCATTAACTCTTTTACGCTATGCTTGCAAATCTTCAAGACTTAGCGAAGATAATTAAGGTTGATATTCTCCAGTAATCTATTATTGTAATCTTCTTCATTATTGTAATAAATCGTGAGCTGTAAATAAATCTAGTTATAAACGCCACAATTAAATAGACTAATTAACGTTTCTTGATGTCAATTGTCAATTGTCAATTGTCAAAGGTAAACGATTCGCTGGTCTTTCCCCCCACGTGTAATTTCAATACTGTTCCTTGCTAATATTGACTGAGATTGAAAAACTCATAAATCGAAGTATATTAAAAAGTCTGGCATAAAATGTATTCGAATTCAATAAATAAAGGTAACAAACACAAAACTTCGTTCAGCCGGTAACACGTGTTATTAAAGTTCTTCAGAAATACTTTAGTGGTTTTCGAGTTTTCCTCTACTAAAAGTTTTCCTCTCCTTTTTTTAGAGAAAGGACTACCGCCTTCCAGCGACATTAAATGTAAACAAACTAACCGGAAATGAGCTTTCTTTACTTCTTTGCTAGCTGATGGCGCCACTGTTCTCGGCATTATAATCACATGCTACGTTACCGAGGAAATCGAAAGAAAAAGCTGATCTGAACGTTGAATATGAATTTCTGCGTCTATATTTTACTATCTTTCATTGTTAGCACCTTGTGTTTTCATTCGGTACATGGCGACTGCAGTAATATACAGGACAAGGTTGACAAATTTTCAGATAAAGAAAAGAAATTGAACGAACGATTGAATCCTATTAAAGGAAAGCAGTAAGTGTGGCATGTGGCATTTAATTGCATCGTATGTCAATAATTTAATAAGTAGTTGTTTATTTTTGGCACTTTTGAACATATTTTTATTTTATTAGGTTCGAAGTATCTGAGATTAGAGATAAGAAAAATGAATATGATTATTATCTGAGAATATGTGAAGACGTTACTGCACCTGATAAAAAGAAAAGAGAAAATGCAGGGATAATACAAGTAAAGAAAACTGAAGAAGAAAAAGATTCACAAGTTAAAATTTTAGGATTATATAATGAAACAGAGTTATTTGGAGGTGGTAAGTGTGAATATTCTAAAATAATTCCCTTAAGTAAGGAATTTTTAATGATGAATTTTATCAATTGATTAGATAATTGGATTCTACTGAAGTATAAAGGAGGCGATGGTTATAATCACTGCAGAGATGTGAATAATAAGTCACAGCCGAGACAGGCATTAATTATGATCACCTGCGATTCTTCCTCAAGTGTTCGTGTAAAACTATTTCACATTTAATAGATTTTAATTTTTAATTTTATTCGCACAGACTAAATTCAGTCTATTAGAAGAGAACACTGGAAAGAATGAAGAATGCTATTATCTTTTTCAATTGGAAGACAATGTTGCGTGCAATCGTGAAAATGGTCTCAGTGCTGGCTCCATATTTTGCATTATGTATGATTTTATGCTTATAGTTTGATAATGCTGTGATAAATAATGTCTTTTGATTTAGATTGCTTACATCAGTTGGTTTGTATCTGCTCATTGGATTTCTGCATCAGAGAATTGTTGTTGGTGCTAAAGGACTAGAACAAATTCCAAACTATAATATTTGGAAAGAATTCGGCAAATTGCAAGCGGTAAATGTAAAAATTAATTTCAAGAATTATTCATTGATTTTTATTTTTTATTCAGGATGGTTGCGATTTCTTATGCCGGTGCGGAGAACGACAAGAAGCCAAAATGTACAGAGGAATTGACGATCATCTGTTAAATCCAGAAGGAAGAGACGAAAGAGATGATAGGCTGTTGCCAATGTAAAATGTTTCGTGTATATTTGTATAAATATACGTTGGCTGTTGATTCCGTGTTGTAAATATTGGTTAGAATAATGGAATTGGTTTCCACACGGTGTTTGGATTTGCAATCTCTCTTACTTAAGCTTTCACGTTATTTTCTCAGCTAATAGCTTTAGTTTCACGTCTAGTCATGAGTTAATTTTATTGAAATTATTCTCAGGTAATTTTTGCAAGTAAATTATAACTATCGGTTTCTTAAAAGTGCCTTTTACCTTAATTTTCCTTTTACCTAGGATGATGCACTCATACAAGTATCGTCCTTTGGTTTTCGATTTACCTAAGTTCAATAACAATTAGACTTAAAAGTAGCATCAATTTTTATAATTATACGCAATAAAAACTTTTTTCGTAATTAATTTATTTATTATGTAATCTAATTGTTTTAAATCCAAACGTGTAAAATTAAAATTAAATCGACACAGAAAACGAATCTTGTGTATGGAGGCCTGGATTTATTTGCTCCTTAACATTTGAAACTGAAGAAAAATAATATAAGAGTTTAATGTTACAAAATTAAAGTAATAAAATTCTATGGATGTTTTGTTTACTAAAAATATTTGCATAACTTACAGATCTTTGAAATGTTTGAATTGCACTTTAGTATTCTACTACAAACAAAAATAAATCGACAGAATGATTGTCTCTTATTCTACATAAATTTTAAAATGATGTAAAATTCCAAATTAAACTATAAATTGGAATGACATTAAAAAGCAATTAGGAAAATGATTCTTAAGCCACATGGAACTGATGCAGTTGATAATTAGATCATAGTGCGTAAGAACAATTTAAATGCAACTCATTTCCTTTGGGGGTAAATTGGGTGCTAAACGGATTTAATACTGTAAATCGCCCAGCTTTATAAGTACCAGGTTGAATTAACCTTTTTTTCTTTTCCTTGTTCGTACATTACAAGGATTTACAGTACAAAAATAGTTGCTTTTTCTAAACAGTATGGAGTATATGATATGACTTTTGGATACCGAACCTGAATACAGATTCTAAAGTATATTTCTTTTGGTTAATTAAATCACCTGACATAAAACACCAGGTAAATGGTAAAACGGGCTTGGGTGGGAACATCAATGCAGTGATATCACACCGGGTGCTTTTGACTATTTGAAGCTTCTGGCACAACGCTAGAATTACAAAGCACCTGTTGGCAAGCGAAAAAAGAGATTCTTTTTTAAAAAAACGTGATGATGCGTCAATAAACCGAGTAATGCAAGATTACTCCGTTTTTATAGTTGATATTTGTTGATGAAAACATTCGAAATAAAAATTTAGCAAAAACGTCTGCCATGGCAAAAACTGTTTACGAAATTTAAGTTTCAAAAACTACTATTAAGGAACTAAGAACACTATAAATTTAAGATATAAAATGGTCGCTACAAGCAGCGATGACATTGCACTGTACAAAGTTAAGATTTTTGTTTAAAATCTTATATTTGTCTCTTAAAAAGAAATTTTTTTGTACAATTTACAAGCTAAATAGCTTAATATCAAACTTCTTAGAAGATCAAAAGACCGGAAACACAATAGATAGTAACCAAAATGCTTTACAAACTTTTCTCGATTATATCATTCTCGATTTTATCTAGTTTTTTCATTTGTACTTTTCACATACAATTTTTAGCTTTTCCTATTTTGGAGCAACTTTTTCATTTATTATATTACCAGCTCACAAATGGACATTCGTGACGCAACGAATGCAATAATTAACAACTAATTACAAACTGAAATAAATTATTTTATGAAACAAAATATCAGCAATTTGGCCAACTACTATTATGCTTCTTTTGATTTTTAAAAAATCAGTATTACAAGATGATATTTTTTACATTTGTGCTTAAAGCTTTTCTATTGGTAAAAGAATAAAACTGCATGTATTTCAGCACGAAAGGTAAAAACATCACTTTGTAAATACTTTTATAATTTTTCAAAATTAATTGTGAGCTGCTCTTTTTCCTTTCATATAATCAATCCACCTTTCTGCCGTCGTCTTCAAAATAGGGTCATCGTCTATAGTTGCCAAGAGTAAAAGTTGGTCGATGTGCGTAGTGTGATAGTCCCATCGGGCCAGATTGGGGGCCACCCCGAGTGTGAAATGTCTCAAGTCGTAAATAGAAGAAGACCCTGAGTCGAATAGTGGAAGCATTTTTTTCAAGCTGTGCATGCCGTCGTTATAAAGTTGTGTCACTTCTTCCAACTTCTCCTCAGAACACGCTCGAGGCAAACTCGTACTTTCTCTTCGGTTCTCTTCTATACAACTCTCTTTGACATCATAAAGGCCAAGAAGCGAATAAACAAACCCGTTGAGCACGAAGGAGCTAGGTATTGTAGGATATTCTTCATACCACACGTATTTCTCTAAAAATTTAGTCATCACTCCATGTTCTTGACTAGGGATCTTAAAAAGCCCTAATGCTTGCAGCGCAGAACTTAAATATTTGATTTCACCGGTTGCTCTGTAAGCCCGCGTTAGAACGGACATGGCCTGTCCTTGCGCCATAGCGCTGTACCATCCAGGTTGTAAATTGGACATCCCCAGAGTGTTGAACCTTCGTTCGACAAAGATGGGCCAGCCACCGTTTTCATCCTGATTGCGCAGCAGCCAATTGGAGGCATCAAAGAAGTGAGCCACGTGTGCAGAAGAACTCACGGTCACATTGTCCACAGCACCTGAACCTCTCATGACTATGTGGAGGATTTTGATTTTGGAAAAATGTAATTTGGGTCGTTTGGAGGACTTGCCCCCGCTAAACCCTTTCTTAAAGTCGATAGATATGTCTCGAGTGATGTGTCCCCACTGAGATCTCCACGAGCCCATGCCGTAAAACACATGGTTACCGTCGATACTCATCATCTGGGTTGAACATACGTAATGTATAAAATATTTCTCTCGCCCATCTTTGTCTTCCAACCCGATACTAAAGCTGCCGTTGTTATTAAAACGAAAATCGAGACTCAAAACAAAATCGCTACTTTCGTCCAGTTTGAGTACAACTCCACTTTCCAAAGATTCTATTCAACAAAAAAAATAAAACAGATAATCATTAAATCTTTTGGCCACACATTTATATTTACCCGACGTGGAAAACACCATGACTCGACTGTTTGCTGCTTTGTCCCATTTATACGACGTGTGCGCTGATAAATCTCGCACCTGCCACAATCCCTTGTGTGTTTCACCATCTTCATAAATAACTGATTTCGGCTTCGCCTCTGTAAAATTCTTGCTGTAATGGCTGAGCCCGTATTGTGATATTTGTATAGGATAATAGTAACCCCTCGCATCCCATTGGGTAGACACTGGAACACCTGTAACAAAATAAACGAAGTTTGCATTAAATTTTAAACGCTAAATTAAAAAATAATAGGAATATTTTGAAAATGCATTGGATTCCCGCTGTGCAATTCTCAAGTTCTTCTTGGCAAAATGGAATTCCCCTAAACAGAATCAGTCGTAGATAACGCTATTGATTCTCCCTGACGTCAATGCATTAGTCCTAGCAGCTAAGGCAAGAAGACCATCAAGACGTACTCTGCAAGAACTTGTGCACGCACCTACAAAACGGCTTTGATCAGATTGATTGCCTGAGATGTGTGCACTCTGCACAAAAAAAAGCACAAAAAAAAAAGTGTTGCCCCACCTCAATCTCGTAAAGGGGAAAAAAAAAACCTCTACTAACGAACCTTCTTTCGACAATCTAACGAAACTTGTGAATTATTCACAAACGTGAGATATTTTAGGACAGCGTGAAATAAAGTTCAGTTTCAAAAACATTAGCAAAGTTTGTTCCATAAAGCAAACGAAAAAATAAATAAACAAACATTCAAGTTGGTATTTTTTTTCTTCAAGATTATAAACTCGAATAGAAAGTGTGCTTTTGACATAATGGATTTCAGAAAATTATCTAAGTTTAAAAATTGTTTAGTTGAAAATTCAAATTACTTTTTATTTCTAAATTAAATGACATTTTTTAACCCTAAAGCCACAATTCTAATTTCTGTCACTGACAGATAAGATAAGAGCATAACGTAAAGCTGAGTTCATGACAAATATAATAAAATCTCAATGTATAACATCCCAACATAATGACTGTAGTTCTGACGAGAACGCAACCAGCTGCACCTGACAACAATTGACTCTCTTGACGCCATTAGACGTATATAAAAAAAACGTTTCAAATTTTCCAATATGAAACAACTCTCTTAGAAATAGCTATTCTAGAATTTAAATCGATTCTCCAACATTGTGTCACTCATTGATAATTAATTTCCCTCATCCCCTTCTTCAACGCCCGAAAATCCATCGCGATAAAACAGAGAGTAACTTTTTACGTGTGAGACAGCGAAATCCACAACAGGAAACAAATGGGAGACCAAGTCCAACATCATCACCCAAGATGGCAACGGAAGACGGATGGTTCCATGGGGATGCTTCATCTTTTCTGACCTCGCCCGTTCCGCCCTTGCAATTTCTATTGGCGGCAATTCATTGGGGAATAGGAAAGAGAAAAGGCCGTTGTTCCCTCTACCTCCATTCCATTCTTCCCCTGCTATCTTGTAGAAAATAAAGGGATGAACCAAGTTTTCACGTCAATTCTCAAGTGTGAATGCTCGTGGGAAATGCAAAAGCAACTCCTTCAACAACTTTCTTGACTTAAAACATGTTGATTATGCATGGACACGACATCGAGTGTCCAATTGTCGCTATTATTTATAACTCCCCAGCCAAAAGATAAAAAAAAAAATCTTAGTCGAAAGAAAATTCCAACTTTCTTCTTCTTTTAAACTAAATCAATGAAGTTACAAGAAATTATTCCAGAATTTTAATTACAAACTTAAATTCGCTGTAGGAAACCAAAAGTTTAATAAAAAGGTCATGTCTTTGCACCGAATTCCCATCTTTTTGTACCGTATGGAAAGGAACAAGGTAGAGAACCCCCGATTACCATATGAGTGAGAGCAATTAACATAATCGAGGATGACTTTTGTATTCCGAATGTGTAACGTGAGATGTTCGAGCACTAATTTAAAACCCTCTTTTGGCATGCATGTTGCATTTCAACACGAGTGTCAAGGGAGTTCGGATTTTCATGTATTTAAAGCATCTAGTCTCAGTCTTTTTGAGAGTTATACCGGAGTAAGTGACACAGCGAGCGACTTAAGTAAACGAAAAAAGTCATACACCAGCTGCTAACTGAAAACATCTTTTCAGATTCTCTAGTTTATCGGACAAAAAGTCTTTCCTTGAATCCTTAATTAAGGTGCAACAAACCACGAATAATTTATGGACAGCTTGCTGCAGCTGTGACTCCCCTAAAAAAAATTTAAGAAATTTAAAGAAATTTAGGGGAAAAAAATTGAATTTACACAAAGGTAAAACCGTTTTAAAAATTTAAACAAAATCGAATAAATAAATAAAAAAAGCAACAGAAAAACCGGTAAGTGGAATTCAAAATTCTCTAGAGCTTTTAATCCTTTTCTGTTAAACTTTTCTTGACTAAAACTAATTAGCAACGTAGCCCAAAGGGAGAAGAGACTAAGTGTCCTGGCCGCACGTCAACTATTGGAAAGGGAATTTCTCTTGATTGAATGCAAGAACGCAATTTAATTATAATTGATTTTCCCTTTCTACTATACGACAACAACGGAAAACAAGGTTTATTTCATTTTACCATCAACTTATCAATAGCAAATAAACCGTTTTGTGACATCTCTATCAATACACATAAAAAATAAAGATGTTAATAATAGAGTGCAAGTTTGCCTTGTACACTGTTTAAACACCTTATTAAGATGGCAAAAATAATTCCATTACTGAACACTTAGAAGGAGTATAACTTGAACACTATTCTGGTGTAAATTTTTTTTTAAAAAATGTTAAACTTCATTTTAAACTTTAATAACGCTAATGAAGGATATCTGTTCCCCCAAACGGCCACTAATTTTCTGAGTAAACACGGAAATAAGTCAAAAATTATAATTTATAACAACAAAAAATTAAATTGATAAAACCTTTAAAATATTCATCACTAATTACATTACAATTTATAATTAAAATGGATTAATTTCCAAACGCTCTGTTTTCATCTCCATGTTAAGTAAAATCCGCAATTTTTAAAAAAATTAATTTTAATTGTAATTACAAAATTTTAAATTTTAAACATTAATTAGCTTAAAGTATTATTACTTTGGAAATTCTAGACGCTTTCGTGATACTCTCCCTTTAAAAGAAAGCGGTTTAAACTCGACCGTGACAACCGAAATGAATTGCATCAAATAATAAGGTTAGACAAGGATTCAGCCCAAAGGTTGAACGACTTAGTAAACACTATCTGAAAAATCCCTGGAACTGGGAGGGTGGGAGGACAACATCTCATCATCTTGAGTGCTGTACATTTGATTGGCATTCTTCCTCATCACCCAAGAAAACGCGGAAACTGCGTGGGTTAGAAGGAACAGAAAATAAAAATGGAAGTAAATAACAGGAAGAAAAAAATTTTTCTCATCGACTTGCTGGTATACACGATTGTAAAAGAAATGAAAAAGTTGCGTGTAATTTAACCTACACCACAAAGTTACATCATTTACCATCTGTGGCGCTGACGCACTTGACACGCTCCCTCGACTCTACTTGGTAGTTTTTAAAGTGCATGAAAGGTCCACTGGGGTCATATACTCCTTGCGGATAGTAGAACTTAGATGAGCTGTGCTGCCATTCGAAACGTTCACCCGACGACGAAAGGGTCACTTTGCCGTAAACCTTGTTAAACGACACAAAAAATAAAATAAAAATAAAAAAATAAAAAAATAAAAAAATTTGTTAAAACTTACCTCGAAGTACTTATGCAGAAAGCTGAAAGGTACGTAAACTTCTTGACCCTCCCGCCGACACGAGACCGTATATTCGCCGTTGATCAAGCATTCGATTTCCTCCAAGATGTTTGCATTGAAATCTTGTCTCGTGGGTCCATTGACTGAATTCCCATACACCGAGTCTTCCATATACGAGTCATCTTTATGAAGTTCCTACGAAAAAGAAATAAAAGAATCCGAATTACCCCATTACGGCCGTGACATTTTGCTAGTGGATATTAAACATCAAATCAGATTTATCTCCGAAATGGCCCCAACAGCATGGATTTGCTCCATTTTTTATTGCCTTTTAAATTTCTCTAGCTCCAGGCATCTGAAACTACCAGAAAACAAGGTATGGGGAAAGACATGTTGCACCAACCTCATAAATCGATCGCCTTAAAGGGCTACTTAAAAAAAATGCTCGAAATGCCTTAAATTACTCATCGTAAAACTTTTATTGTCAAATTTTCAAACTCCCGAGTTCAAGCGCTCTCTCCACACGCAAGCGCACTTCGCACATAAACTTTACTTACGTTTTCCCTCTTCTTTGGGATTGAGGCTCGACAAATTTGATTAAAAAAGAGAAAAAAGTTTTATTTTGTTTTTAAGAGGAAGAAAATTGCATTACTTGATCCAAAGTAGCTCAATCTTGGCCGACCACAAGGTATGTGTGGGTGCAGGTAGTATTAATGGTTGGTATGTGCTTAATGGCAGGTGCAACCTACCGCACACTTGTCGAAAACGGTAATGAGAAAATGATGGATATTTTCGGAGCTGCGTTAATGGACTCCACAATTATTCCCACCACCTTCAAATTTATGATGCCGAGAATCGTTTCTACCTCGTACAGCACACACCCCTTCTCTCTACTTTCCCCTTTCACTCTCGCATTCGTTTCACAACTCTGCTACAGGTTCCTCGTTCAAATTACATCCTTTCACTTTGCATCGTCAGTTCCTTTCAACTTTTTTCTTAGCGTAGAAAAATTTAAATAAAAAATGTTTTAATGGAAGCTCGCATTTAGCAAAGAAAAGACGCTTTTACAAACTTTTTCTCCACAAACTTAGTTGTTTTGTTTTGCCTTGCCACTCTGACGTCAATTCTTTCAATGTTAGTCTGAGAGCAACGAAACTACGCAGTAGCTGAAAATGTTAATAAGATATAACCTGACATTGCAAAAAGAACTTACTGTAGCACTTTCTTTCTTGTTTTTTTAAAAAAAAAAATAATTTTTGTAAAAAAAATCAATAAAAATTCATAAATTCATACGAAATTTAAAACCTCACAAGAACTTTCTCGAAGATTGAATCTTAATTTACTTTTGAAGTGTATTATTTTACAATGAGTTAGCAGTTATTTGAAGTGCTTTACCGTGATCAATTATTTTTTTAAACAGATCATTTTTAATTTCTCCTTGAATTTACAAGATCTACCTAAACCTTTGAATACAAATTGCTATTCGATGCAAAATGACAGTAATTGGTCATTTAATCGGAACCCAAATTGGTTCCGCCGATCCACGGAGAAATGTTACGTGTTTTATTGCTTTCACCAAATAAACATTTCTCTAAACTGTAAAATTTTAACGTACCGTAATTCTACAAGTTTAAAATAAATTTTACAAATTCCAGCAAATAATTTAAAATACCAAAAAATCGCGCAATTTACATTTTCTCAAAAAGACAAGCCAGGAAAACACTTACCATGGTGATTTTAAAAAAAAAATAAACCTTATACTTTATATTACTAAAATCCTACGGAGTAATTTGATCAAATTACACATACAAAAAGAAAAAAACTGATTAATCACAAAGGCAATGAAATTTAGGCTTAACTTCAAATGCAAAATGACAAATAAAAACTGGTTCAAAATTAAAATTTTTAACATGAAATGATAGCTAATACACCAAACTAAACAATTTCATTGGTGTAAAGTTGTTATCAGGATTTGTTC